>PVKV010004426.1:0-32760 GCA_004027835.1 Alouatta palliata
AAAAAAAAAAAAAAAAAAGTCTAGACATAGCAAAACTGACCCAAAACAATGCTAATATGCTCATACACAGAAAACGGCAAGATGCCCAGGGCAAAAACAGAGGAAGGCAGGAGACTGGCTCAGCTGCTGTGCAGGCCAATTTCAGGAAGAGAAGTTTGATGGGACAAGATAGGACAATGGCTAAGAGTGTGAACTCAGCAGCTAACTGCCTGGGTGCAAAGCCTGGCTGTACCACTTACCAACCATGCGACCTTGGGTGGGTAACAGCCCTGTGACTCGGTTTCCCCATCTGAAAAGTGAGGATCATACAGTATCTACCTCCTGCAGTGATCGGAAGGCAGAAATGAACTGGTACATGTAAAAGTACTTAGCACAGGCTAGGTGCACAGTGAGTACTCAGGAAATGTATTCACTGTCATCAGTTTCACCTGCTTTGGAAGGCAGGCGAGGAAAGCACCCTGACAAGACCTTTTGATCCCCACGCCTTGTCTCTCACACCCAGGATATTCCCCTGACGCCCATCTTCACAGACACTGTGATATTCCGGATTGCTCCATGGATCATGACACCCAACATCCTGCCTCCCGTGTCGGTGTTTGTGTGCTGGTAAGGGGTGACCCCAGCCCGGAGAGGCAGTGTGGCAGAGTGGCCAAGAGCCGGGTCGGATGGACATGAGTCTAGTTCCCGGCCCCGTCACTTACCACTGTGTGGCCTTGAACAACTCTCTTGGCCTCTCTGAAATGCCCACATCATAGAGTCACTATGAGGATTAAATCAGACGAAGCAGGCAAAGCATTTATCCAAGGTCCAGCACAGAGGGTATACTCTAAAAATAATAGCTGCCGTTCTGTCCTCTTGCTTAACCCCCTACCATGCAGTTGGCAACCTCTTATGAAGTGGAAATGCAGCTTATCTGACTCATTCATTAAACAGACTTTTATTGAGCACCTATTATGCACTAGATCCACAGCAGCGAGATGAGAACCCAGAAAAAAGTGCCGACAGTTAGATGACTACCAACCCCAAAAGGGACCCCTGGAGTCCTCACATCCATCCCATCTTCATGCCAGGCACAGCTCTTAATTGAAAATCTATGAAGTCAGAGGTGTAAGGCATTGGAACAGGTGGGGTTGAGAGTTCCCCTCCTCATTTTATTTGTCCATGACCTTGACAAATGCCACATGAGTGGGTGGGTTTACTTGGCCTTTGATTCCAATGGCCTTTCTAAAGGTGGCCGTGAGCACAGGTGTGGACTGGTCTGCCCAGCACAGTCCAGAGATACCAGCTGCTGTCACCATCTCAGGGAGATGACTCTGGCCCCTCCTCACCCTTTCTCCTGGCCTCTCCTTCTTCCCCCAACTTCTCAGCATGAAGGATAATTACCTGTTCCTGAAAGAGGTAAAGAACCTGGTGGAGAAAACCAACTGTGAGCTGAAGGTCTGCTTCCAGTACATAAACCGAGGCGATCGCTGGATCCAGGTGAGGAGCCCAGGTCCGGGCTAGGAAAGACAAAGCCTCGGGGTCAGGCAAAGAAAAGCCGGCTTCATATAAACCGCCTGGCACCCAGCAGCTCCGTAGCTGGGGACTCTTCTGTCAGCTCATATCTGCACATGCGCACAAAGACATGAACATGCAAGGCAGTGCACTGCAGTGCTGCTTCTTATGGTAGCAAAAGATTGCAAAGCAGCCTAAACGTCCATCCGTGCAGGACTGAGTAACAGGCTTCCCGGGAGTTCTGTGCAACCGCTAAAAAGGATGAAGCCAGTCTCTTAATACGGATACAGGATGTGCTTCAAGTTAAGTTGTTACTTGAAGGAAAACATACTCAGGATGCTGCTTGCTGTTTGTGTGTTTTGTTTTGTTTTGTTTTGTTTTGTTTTGTTTTGTTTTGTTTTGTTTTGTTTTGTTTTGTTTTGTTTTGTTTGAGATGGTTTGTGTGTTTTGTTTTGTTTTGTTTTATTTGAGATGGAGTCTCGCTCTGTCACCCAGGCTGGAGTGCGGTGGCACGATCTCGGCTCACTGCAACCTCTGCTTTCCAGGCTCAAGCAGTCCTCCCACCTCAGTCTCCCAAGTAGCTGGGACTACAGATATGCACCACCACGCATGGCTATTGTGTTTTTTAAAATGAGGTCTAGGTCAGGCACGGTGGCTCATGCCTGTAATCCCAGCACTTTGGGAGGTTGAGGTGGGAGGATTTCCTGAGGCCAAGAATTCAGACAAGCTTGGGCAACATAGCAAGACCCTGTCTCTACAACAAATTTTAAAATTAGCCTGGCATGGTAATGCATAGCTGTAGTCCTAGCTACTCAAAGACTGAGGCAGGAGGATCGCTTAAGCCCAGGAGTTTGAGGCTGCAGTGGGTCATAATCATGGCATTGCACTTCAGCCCAGGCAGCAAAGGGAGATCCTGTTTCAAAAAAAAAAAAAAAATGGGGCTGGGCACAGTGGCTCATGCCTATAATCCCAGCACTTTAGGAGGCTGAGGCAGGTGGATCACCTGAGGTCGGAGATTCGGGACCATCCTGACCAACATGGAGAAACCCTGTCTCTACCAAAAGATACAAAATTAGCCGGGTGTGGTGGTGCATGCCTGTAATCCCAGCTACTCCAGAGGCTGAGGCAGGAGAATCGCTTGAACCCAGGAGGCGGAGGTTTCGTTGAGCCAAGATTGGACCATTACACTCCAACCTGGGCAACAAGATCAAAACTCCGTCTCAAAAATAAAATGGGGTCGATATTGGTAAGAAACCTGCTTGTGATGTGCAAAGACTGCCTGTGGACAGTTATGCTGCCATCATCAGTGAGAGGGAAGGAGGATGGGGCACCACGGGATGGGAACAACATAGCCACTCTTCTCCATTGCGCTCCTGTGTTTCTCGAGTTTTCCGCCCATGTGCACAAATTGTCCCTTGGGCTCATCTAACAGCTCTCCTTGGTGTCCCTGCAGGATGAAATTGAGTTTGGCTACATCGAGGCCCCCCACAAAGGCTTCCCTGTGGTGCTGGACTCCCCCCGAGATGGAAACCTAAAGGATTTCCCTGTGAAGCAGCTCCTGGTAAGATGCTGAGGGCCACTTTGGGGTGGAGGATGATCCTGGCGACTCTCACAAGACAAAGTGGTCAGGAGACCCTGGGCCACCTTCACACATTTGTCTGCAGCCCGGAGCCTCTGTTTCTCCTCTGCAAGATGGGTCATTTGGGATAGCCACCTCTGAGGTCCTTTCCTGCTCTGATAACTGATGTTTTTCCAAAAACATGGAAAGTTTTCTAGTGGGAAATGGGAACTAAGGGAAATAGGGTAAGACCTAGTTCCAGAGGCTCTGGCCCCTGCTGCTGCCCGTCCCCTCCAAACTGCAGCAAAGTGAGTTAAGTAAGTTTCAAAGAGGAAAAAACATAGTCACACAATTTAAATCATGGTTCCAACTTCCAAGTTCATCAGGACCTTGAGGCTACGGTTTTTGGTGTGTATGTGTGTGTGTGTGTGTGTGTGTGTATGTTTGGTTTTGGTTTTTGTTTGTTTGTTGGTTTGTTTCTGAGATGGAGTCTTCCTCTGTCACCCAGGCTGCAGTGCAGTGGCATGATCTTGGCTCACTGCAACCTCCATCTCCCAAGTTCAAGCGATTCTCCTGCCTCAGCCTCCCAAGTAGCTGGGATTACAGGCACCCTCCACCACTCCGGCTAATTATTGTATTTTTAGTAGAGACGGGGTTTCACCATGTTGGCCAGGCTGATCTCCAACTCCTGACCTCAGGTGATCCACCTGCCTCAGCCTCATAGAGTGCTGGGATTACAGGCGTGAGCCACTGCGCCCAGCCATGTTTGTTTGTTTGTTTGTTTGTTTGTTTTTAAGACGGGGTTTCACCATGTTGGTCAGGTTGGTCTTGAACTCCCAACCTCAGGTGATCCGCCCGCCTTGGCCTCCAAAGTGCTTGGATTACAGGTGTGAGCCACCACGCCCGGCCCTTATGTTTGTTTTTTTTTAAGCCATCTGACTCCTCCAATTCTGGAAGCCATTCTCACTCCCCTTTTAGGCCTCAACAACCTACTGTGTGAGGGCAAAAATGAAATCAGTCTTTCTTTTGTCTTCACTCTTCTGCCCTGAACAGGCTGGAGGAGGTTTGAACAGGGCATGAAACAAGAGACTGGAGTAGGTCAAGGGACTTTTCCCAAGGTCACACGCAGGACAGTGTCCCCGTTAGACACCAGGGCTGCCCAGAGCAGACCCTGTGCCAGGTTCACACAGACCCTGTGCCAGGTTCTGCCCCACATTCCTTGCCCAATGCCCAGTTCACAAGAGATGCTGGAGCCAATGGTGTCAGTGCAGAGCTTTGGAATGTCAGGTGGACCAGGTCTTGAGTCCTGATTGTTCCTCTTAGCAGCCATGCGACCTTGGGCAAGCAATTACCTTCCACAAGCCTCAGTTTCCTCACCTGTAAAATGGGGATAGAAATGGTATCAGTCTCACAGAATGTTGTGAAGATTGAATGTGTGTGTGTGTGTGTGTGTGTGTGTTTGTTTGTTTTTGTTTGTTTTTATAAGGCATCAGTGCCATGGCTGATATAATTACCATTATTAGCTGTTGTTATGGCTATCATTCCCTGGCCCTGTCTTCAGTGAGCTTTCCCTAACACTATGATGAGTAGAGTCAAACCGACCACTAGCAGCAGTTGCCGCAGGCATGAGAAGCAAAGCCTTTCCAGGTCAGCACCTGCCTTCAGCATTCCAGGCTGGCCTGGTTCCAAGGCCCCAGGCCGCATGGTTCCTTGAGGTCCCGGCCAGGCCTGGCTTTGTACTGCATGCCTGTACGACGCTACAGAGCCCTAGCACCCCAGCCTCAGCAAGCTCCCACATTGCCAGCTGGGGCCCCAAGGTAAGAAAGCGCTAAGCTACTGCCATCCACCCCATGGGCTCAGCTGTCCCTTGAGCCTCTCAGCTGAGCTAGAATAAGCCGCATCCTCCCAGTCCACTGGATTTTGTGAGGCAAGCTTCAATCCAACCCCCAGGCTAGCTCCCAAACAAGGCCCCTACATTTGCTCCCCAAAAGCCATGAGAGGAATCTTAAAATTCAGAGGCCAGTGAGGTTATATCTTGTGTGCTAACTCCAGTTTTTTTGGAGCTCTGAGTGAAGAAGCGTTCTGAGGCTTCCTCTGGGCTCAGTGGCAAGTCGAGGTTGAGAGTGGGTTGAGAGGGCATGTATCTTCATAGCTGCCATTTGTGCATGTACTGGTCAGCCTCACCAGGTAAGGCTGCAGTAACAGACGAAGCCAAAATCTCAATGACAGACAACAGCAAAGGCCTGTTTCTTGCTGGCCTTCCACGTTGACTGCTGCGTGGTGGTCTGCTGCTCCACTTCCTTGTGCCTTCCTCACTCTAGCGCTCAAGCTGCCGGAGCAGCCCCAGTCTGAGAAATGCCATTCTCCTAGCACAGGGAGAAGTCCAAGAGTTGGCAGACACACGCAGGGACTCCTATGGCTTCTGCTGTTAACTGGCATGCATCCCTTCTGCTCACATGTCATTGGCCAAAGCAAGTCACGTGACCAAGTCTGACCCTGGGCAGGGGAAACATACTCGTTTTGCAGGAAGATGCCAGAAGTCACATGTCAATGGGTCAGGATGCAAAATTCTGTTACTGTGCAGAGGGTAGCAAATCTCTGGGAATAATAATACAAGCTGCTACCCTTCCTCGGGTTACCTAATCTGGTACCTCTTTTATAGATGAGGAAATGAGCCAGGGCATGGTGGCTCATGCTTGTAATCCCAGCACTTTGGGAGGCTAAGCCAGGCAGATCACTTGAGGTCAGGAGTTCAAGACCAGCCTGGGCAACACAGTGAAACCCGTCTCTACTAAAAATACAAAAATGAGCTGGGTGTGGTGGTGTGTGCCTATAATCCCAGCCACTTGGGAGGCTGAGGCAGGAAATCACTTGAACCCGGGAGGCAGAGGTTATAGTCAACTGAGATCACACCACTGCACTCTAGCCTAGGTGACAGAGCGAGACTCTGTCCCAAAAAAAATAAAACAAAAAAACAAATGGGGAAACTGAAAGTGCATAAGGTACAATGTGGACTAATCCTGAAATCACCAATATGTATCTGTGCTGGGGAAACACAGGTACATGCAGATGCCTACACACTCACATTCTCACTCACACTGTCACACTTACACCAAGAGGCTCACACACACAGCCTCCCCAGGCCCAGGCCCAGGCCCCTGCTCTTTGGTCATCATAGGAAGACCATGGGCAAACCCCCTGGGTGCCCACAGACCCAAACTGAAGGTAGTGGAAGAGGGTGGCTGGCTTGGGGGCTGAGGACCCTGACTGCAAAGACTAATGAGGGTGTGTGCCCTCTGCCTAGGGCCCAGATTTTGGCTACGTGACCCGGGAGCCCCTCTTTGAGACTGTCACCAGCCTTGACTCATTTGGAAACCTGGAGGTCAGTCCCCCGGTGACCGTGAACGGCAAGACATACCCCCTCGGCCGCATCCTCATCGGGAGCAGCTTTCCTCTGTAAGAGAAGTCAGGCTGGGGCTGGGGGCTGTGGGAGTGGGGAAGTCACTGTTTCTCTTTCGGGGTGGCCTGGGTTGCTCAAACATGGAGCAAGTGACTGGGAGAATTATTCCCTCCCGTGACTTCCTGTTAAGAGACCAACACTCTTGGAAAAAAAATCAAGTTAGCCTTTACATCTTCATGTGAATTAGAATCTAATATATAAATAAATAGACAGCTCTCTTCCCCAAATGGAAAGGTGTGTGATGAGATTATAAATCAGCTGGTTGGCCAGACATGGTGGCTCTCCCCTATAATCCCAACACTTTGGGAGGCAGAGGCGGGTGGATCACGATGTCAGGAATTTGAGACCAGACTGGCCAACATGATGAAACCCTGTCTCTACTAAAAATACAAAAATTAGCTGGGTGTGGTGGCGGGTGCCTGTAGTCTCAGTTACTCAGGATGTTGAGACAGGAGAATCACTTGAACCTGGGAGGTGGAGGTTGCAGTGAGCCAAGATCACGCCACTGCACTCCAGCCTGGGCAACATAGAAAGACTCCATCCTGGGGGAAAAAAAAAGACTGAAGTGAGAAGAAGTTAATGTAGCAAAGAGGCACGCAGATGAGGGCGAACTTTGGAGCCCTCCGGTGCCCTAGCCCCCTCCAGCAGGTCAGGCGGGACTCCGGAGCAGAGAAGGTGGCCTCCCATACTCACTGACACCCTCAAGGGCTGAAGCCCAGGCTCCCTGCCCTTCATACAGGCCGTGGCTGCAACTAACACCTACCTCTTTCCCCTTGGACTCAAACGCCTTCCTGCCTGTGCCAGTCTCTTAGACCAGCCCAGTCTCCTTCCTAGGACTTCTCTGCTGATGCCACTCTGGGTCCAGGGTGGGTTCCAGAGACCACACTCCTCTCACAGCCCTCTGGTGAGGTGGTAAACTTCTGAAACTCCTCTTCCTCCCTGCTTCAGGTCTGGCGGTCGGAGGATGACCAAGGTGGTGCGTGACTTCCTGAAGGCCCAGCAGGTGCAGGCGCCCGTGGAACTCTACTCGGACTGGCTGACCGTGGGCCATGTGGATGAGTTCATGACCTTTGTCCCCATCCCCGGCACAAAGGTGAGCTAGCCCCCGGAAGCTGAAGTGAATAGGGTAGGGGCAAACCCATATCTTACCAGCCCCAGCAGAGGGTGAGAGCTAGAGGAACGGAACAGCATAGAGGAAGGAGGAAGTAGGCTGAAGCTGGTTTGCATGTTGTTGCTGTGGCAGGTAAAATTTTAACTCGCTAAATCCAAAATAGTAGCATTTCAACATGTAATCAACCTAAAAATTAATGAGTGATTTAAATTCTTTTCTCATACTAAATCTTCGAAATCTGGCAAGGATTTTACTCATATGGTACATCTCAATTCAGACTAGCCACAGCTCAAGTGTTCAATAGTCACACAAGGCTGGTGGCTACTGTGTTGGCGGTAATGCTCTAGAGAGAAATAGGGTTTGCGCCTGTGGCATTGGAGAGAGGTTCTTTCATTTTCTTATGGGCACAACTTCATACCCTGGAAATTCTCTGCAAATTGCCTGGCTGCTTGGCAACTTGGAGAAGTTCGGTCCAAGGCTACCTTTGGCTCTGAGCCTTGCCTCGGTGACATTGCTGAGGTAGAGGAAACGTGAGAAATATTCCTCTGAAACAGAGAACACTGTTCCGTGCAGCCTTTGCCACTCGGTGCGGGATGCCCGATGCAATAAGCAGGCGAGGCACTGGGTCCTCGGCGCAGGGCCTCCCCGTGCTCCTTGGGTGCCTTCCCGCTGCTGACCCCGTCCCCCTGGACTGTCTCTTGCAGAAATTCCTGCTGCTCATGGCCAGCACTGCAGCCTGCTACAAGCTCTTCCGAGAGAAGCAGAAGGACGGCCATGGAGAGGCCATCATGTTCAAAGGTGAGTGGCCATGGCCTTGGCAGGAAGTGGCAAGCTGGAGGCCCCAGAGAGACCCTTGGGAGGATGGGGGGGATGAGCACGTCGTCCCTGAGCACCCAGCTCCACTTCCCTGGGCATCTGGCCTGATCGGGGTTTGTGAGGTTGCTCTGGTGGGAAGCACCTCTGGTCTCCTGTGACCCTTGCTGTGGTCAGGTAAACCATGAGCTGCCCACAGCTCCTGAATGTCACCAGCAGTGAAGAGCGCAGCTTCAGGACCTAGTGTGTACTTTAAATGGCACCAGACCCAGAGGAGGGTTAAATGCTTGAAAACCGACACACGGCTGGGTCTGGTGGCTCATGCCTACAATCCCAACACCTTGGGAGGCTGAAGCAGGAGGATCGCTTAAGGCCAGGAGTTCGAGACCAATCTGGGCAACATGGTAAAAGCCCCATCCCTATAATAAAAAAAAAAAAAAATGTTTGTTTTGAGGCAGAGTTTCACTTTTATTGCCCAGGCTGGAGTGCAATGGTGAAATCTCCGCTCACTACAACCTCTGCCTCCCAGGTTCAAGTGATTCTCTTGCCTCAGCCTCCCAAGTAGCTAGGATTACAGGCATGTGCCACCACGCCCAGCTAATTTTTTGTATTTAGTAGAGACAGGGTTTCACCATGTTGGTCAGGCTGGTCTCGAACTCCACACCTCAGATGATCCACTTGCCTTGGCCTCCCAAAGTGCTGGGATTATAGCTGTGAGCCACTGTGCCCAGCCTCTCTATAATAAAAATTTTGAAAAAAAATAAATAAATAAAACAAAACTGATGTGCAATCTGCATTCAAGAAGCTTGTATTTTAGAAAGAGAGATAGAGAGAAAAATAGATACAATTTAGGGACGGGAAGAAAAGTGGACTTTGGTGAACAAAAGGCATGGTCAGACATTGTCATTACCAGACCAGGAGTGAGACATTATCTTCTACATGTAGACATTCATATAATTGGGACAGACATAGACGGGGTGAGGTTTGCATTTGAATTAATCATGGAAAGAGGGAAAGATAATCAGGTGGGGACAGCCCGCCAGGTTAGAGACCCATTCCTCGTACTTTTTTTTTTTCTTTTTCAACTTCTATTTTAGATTTAGGGGGTACCCTTGCAGGTTTGTTACCTGGGTGTATTGTGTGATTTGGCGTATGAATGATCCCGTCACCCAAGTCCAGAGCATTGTAGCCAACGGTTAGTCGTTCAACTCATTCCCTTCTCTGTCCCTCCCGACTCTGGCAGTCCCCAATGTCTGCTGCTGCCATCCCTATGTCCAACACCTTTTTCATTGTGATAAAACATACCTACTCAAACACATCTGTCATTTTAACCATTTGTAAGGACACAGTTCCGGGACATTAAATACATCTACAATGCTGACTAACCATCAACACTCTCTATATCCATTATATGTTTTGTTCTTAAGTTACTTGTGTCACTTTCAGGTTGGTATCCATAATGTATCTCATGCCTGAAAGCCTGAGTTCCTGCAGCTGGTTGATACTTACGTGACTGCCCCTCAGATCCAAAGACAGTGTTCCTGTCACTGGTGTCTAGGACAGACAAGATGAATTTAACACCACCACCCTTTTTGAATTCCCCACCGATGGGAAGTTTGTTCTTGGATTGGCAAGCTCGAGTCTCGACTTTCTGGAGGCTTCCTTTCTAATAGCAAACATACTCTCGAAAACTACCCATAGGATATAGGGACCATTATTTTTATACAAATGGGGCAAGGAGTGGTGTGGAAACAGCTCAGACACAGGGTCTGAGAGCCCCCAGACCTCTCTTTGCGTTTTAGAGAGATAAAAGAGAAATAGATAGAATACAATTTGGGAACAGGAAGAAAAGTGGACTTGGATGGGCAAAAGGCATGGTCAGACATCGTCATTGTCAGTCCAGGAGTGAGACATTATCTCTTGGATTTAGACATTCACATATTTGGGACACACAGAGAGAGTGTGTGCAGATGCACAGTCGGCAGGACTAGAGGCACACAGGAGACCTGGGGAGGAAGGCGAACCAGGCGATGCCAAGAGCCATGCTCTCCGCTGGACCGGAGCCCACAACACGTGGGGAAAACACATCCCTTTAAAAGACAATAAGAACTACAGACTTGCCCTCCAGAGAAATGCTTATATCAACATATCCCCTGAACTTGGATCAGCTTTAGAAAATCACAGATCCCTAAAGTTTTCTGTTTCTACATGGACCCTCCCTTCTGAGTCCCTAAGCGTCAAAGATTACATCCAGCTTATAGCTGGACATCTTTGCTGCTGCCAGCTATAAATCTGGGAAGTGCCAAATCCCTTAAGGCAAGGGGTTTGCTTCCCAGATGAGGCAAAAAAAAAATAGGTTAAGAGCATAGGCTCTGGAATCAGACTCCCTGATCCGCACGCCAACTCTGCCACTTGCTAGATGTGAGACCTGGAACAAGTCACATAACTTCTCCGCGCCTCAGTTTCCTCATTTCTCAGGATAGTAACTACCCCATGGAAATGTGGGGAGGATCCATGTGTTAATTCGATATAAAGTATTTAGAAGAGTGTCGGCCACATAGTAGGTGCTCATTGAGCATTAGGCATTACTAATCAAGCTGGAAGCCATATAAGCCATCATGTGGTATGGGAGGCAGACACAGGCCACTCCAGGGCAGCAGCCAAGCTGAGGCAGCTCTGGAAAACAGGAAGGGTGACCCCTCTGGCCATGCTGCTTCCGCCACATTCATGCTGATCATCCCTAGGAGCAGGCTCTAGGTGGGAGAACCAGGAGGCTACTTGTGCCACCCCCAGTCCCACTGGCCAGAGCAAGAGCAAGGCAGCTACCACCACTGTCCTGGCTCAGATGTCATGGTCAACCCTGGAGAAAAGAGTGTGTTGTGCCCTCCTCAAGCAAAGAGGGAGGCCTGATTTCCCCTTGGAGTGCCCTCCTGTGATGCAGCCTGTCCCCAGCCCCATCTCCCCCATTCCTAGTGCAGCAGTTAGCCCAGGGACTGGGGAGCCTTGGCAAAAGGGGAGCACCCAGCGTGGGTATCTAAAGCTTGACCATCCCCTGTCCTTTGACCCCCACAGGCTTGGGTGGGATGAGCAGCAAGCGAATCACCATCAACAAGATCCTGTCCAACGAGAGCCTCGTGCAGGAGAACCTGTACTTCCAGGTGACGATGGGGCAGGGGCACAACTGGTGCTGGGGTGCAGCGCCAGAGGGCCCCTGGGAGGGATGAGGCTCATGCCCTCACACCCTTGGGGCTTCCATAGAGAATGGCCAAGGGCTTAGGGACTCCTGACTCAGAGCACAGCAGCACAGGGACGAGCCTCCACCGCCATCCAGCCGTCTCCTTGCTTTACTCCTGGGCTAAAGTCCCAGGGTTGAAGGAGTGACAAAGGCAATGTGCAGAGACTAGAGGCACACAGGAGACCTGGGGAGAAAGGGGAACCAGGCAATACCAAAGAGCCAAGCTCTCTGCTGGACCAGGGACCACAACGTGTGGGGAAAACACACCCCTTTAAAAGATGATCAAAGCTATAGACTTGCCCTCAGAAAAATGCTTATATGAATGTATTCCCTGAACCTTGATCAGTTTTAGAAGATCACAGATCCCCAGTTTTCTGTCTCTGCATGGACTCTCCCTTCTGAGTCCCTAAGCCTCAAAGATTACATCCAGAAGCGGAAATCAGTCATATTTTATGAATTAAGTCTCTATGTATTTGCCTGGGCATATTTAAGAGGACTAAGAAAAAAAAACTTTAAAAGCAGAAAACAGCTGGGCGTGGTGGCTTATGCCTGTAATCCCAGCACTTTGGGAGGCCAAGGCAGGCGGATCCCCTGAGATCAGGAGTTCGAGACCAGCCTGACCAATATGGTGAAAGCCCATCTTAAAAAAAAAAAAAATTTTTTTTTTTTTAAAGGAAAGCGTAAAACAACTCAAACTGGTTTAAACAAAAAGGCATAATTTGCTCATATAAGTAGAAAGTCCAGCAGTGACATGGATTTCAGGCACAGCTTGATTACGGCTCCAGCTCCATTTCTCTGCACTTCTTGGGCTCTGCAGGTACCCTGAAGGCAGGAATGTGGCTGCAACAGTTCAAGGCCTCACATGTGCCCAGCACACCATCTACAAAGAGATAGCACTGTTTTGTTGTTTTTGTTTTGTTTGGGGGGTTTTTTCTTGTTGTTTTTGTTTGTTTGTTTTTTGTTTTCTTACAGTCTCCTCTGTCGCCCAGGCTGGAGTGCAATGGAGCTATCTCAACTCACTGCAACCTCCACCTCCCGGGTTCAAGCAGTTCTCTGCCTCAGCCTCCTGAGTGGCTGACTACAGGCGCATGCCGCCTTGCTCAGCTAATTTTTTTTATTTTTAGTAGAGACGGGTTTTCACCATGTTGGTCAGGCTGGTCTCAAACTCCTGACCTCGTGATCCACCTGCCTCAGCCTCCCAAAGTGCTGGGATGACAGGCATGAGCCACTGTGCTGAGCCAAGAGGGAGGTCTTATATGCTCCAACAATCGACCAAGAGCTTGCATTTCACTGATTGGGCCAACCTGAACCAATGACTGTGGCCACAGGAATTCCATACGTTGATTGGCTTAATCCTGGGTTACTGCCCGTCTCTGAGCCAATCACTGGAGCAAGGAGGTAGAGACAAGAATCCAATACTTAGCTTTCACCTGGAGGTGGAGGTGGGGCCAGTCCAACCCAACAACATAGTGTGGCATGACGAGAGGAAGTGGGTGGAGTGAGTGCTGGGGAAGCAATCCAAGGCCCACTCAAATTCACAGCACTTAACTATTTAGAATTTGACTTGATTGATTGACTGATTTTGAGATGGTGTCTCACTCTGTCACCCAGGCTGGAGTGCAGTGGCACCATCTTGGCTCACTACAACCTCCACCTCCCAGGTTCAAGCTATTCTCCTGCCTCAGCCTCCTGAGTAGTTGGGATTACAGGCATGAGCCACCACACCCAGCTAATTTTTGTATTTTTAGTAGAGACAGGTTC
This sequence comes from Alouatta palliata, assembly GCA_004027835.1. Taxonomy (NCBI): domain Eukaryota; kingdom Metazoa; phylum Chordata; class Mammalia; order Primates; family Atelidae; genus Alouatta; species Alouatta palliata. The sequence continues at coordinate 13,433 of PVKV010004426.1, forward strand.
ACCATGTTGGCCAGGCTGGTCTTGAACTCCTGACCTTGTGATCCACCCACCTCAGCCCCCCAAAGTGCTGGAGTTGCTGGTGTGAGCCATCGTGCCCAGCTGGATGTTAACTTTATTACAACAGTCCCCCCTCCCATGGTCATCTCTTGGCATCGGGTAGATTTGAAGCCAAATTGTGTCACCCCCTCACTTGGGGCATTAGGACCATGGGCAACTTACTAAGGCTGTCTTTGGTTCTCTCATCTCTAAAAAGGGGACAATGGGGGTTGGACACAGTGTCTCATGCCTGTAATCTCAGTACTTTGGGAAGCCAAAGTGGGAGGATTGCTTAAGGCTAGGTGTTTGAGACTAGCCTGGACAACATATTAAAACCTGTCTCGCCGGGCGCGGTGGCTCATGCCTGTAATCCCAGCACTTTGGGAGGCCGAGGTGAGCGAATCACAAGGTCAGGAGATCGAGACCATCCTGGCCAACACAGTGAAACCCCATCTCTACTGAAAAAAAAAAAAAGATTAGCCGGGCGTGGTGGCATGCACCTGTAGTCCCAGCTACTCGGGAGGCTGAGGCAGGAGAATCGCTTGAACTCAGGAGGCAGAGGTTGCAGTGAGCCGAGATCAAGCCATTTGCACTCTAGCCTGGGTGACAAAGTGAGACTCTGACTCAAAAAAAAAAAAAAAAAAAACCTGTCTCTACAAAAAAATAAATAAATGAAAATTTTTTCCTTTTGATTTGGGTAGAAAAAGGGAAAAAAGAAAAATTTAAAAAAAGAAAAATTTTAAAGGGGATAATAATAGCATCTATATCACAGGCCTGGAGCTTAAATAAGTATTCTATGTAATGTACTTTGAACAGTACCAGGCACATGTACACATTAGCTTTGTTATTGCCAAAGTCATCAGTGTTATCCTCAGCTCATGAGGTGGCCCAAGGGGTCACTGAGGTGCTGTGTGGGAAGGACTTAGCACAGGGACCCACTCTAGAGAGTGCTTGGTAAACGGCAGCTGCTACCCTGACGTCTGTGACCTTCCTCTGCCCTGTTATTACGACTGTTGTTCCTGAACCCTGGTGGACAGGGCTGCGGAGAGGCTCCAGAGGCACCCACTGAGTGTTAGAGGTCTCTCTGGAATGCTGGGGCCCCTGGCCTGGTGCTGCAGACAGGGTTGGAATTGACAAGGTGTCAGGTGTGTGTCCCTCACCTGCATGCCCTCCCTCCCTTCTCCTACTTAGCGCTGCCTGGACTGGAATCGTGACATCCTCAAGAAGGAGCTGGGACTGACAGAACAAGACATCATTGACCTGCCCGCTTTGTTCAAAATGGACGAGGACCACCGTGCCAGAGCCTTCTTCCCAAACATGGTGAGGCCCTGCAGACCCCAACTCTCGCCTCATGACAGTACAGGGAAGCCAGATCCAGAAGGACCCCTTGGCTGAGGCTGTCCAATGGGGAGGCCCAGGTCTCAATCCGGCTGAGCTACTGTGTGACCTCACCTCAGGCACTTGCCCTCTCTGGGCCTCCATTTCCTCCTAGGGGTGATATGCTTGTCCTAGCTGCTTCACTGGGATATTGGGAACCCTTTTCCTTAACAGATAGGAAAGTACTGTGCAAAAGATTAAAAGTCCTTTATGTGCAGGAGGGATTCCTGTTACATAGAGGTGAGTCTTCCATAACATAGAGGTTACAACAATACACATGTGTACCTGGACACAGATATACACATACATGCACACAGAAACACATGTGCACACATGGACACATATATACACACATACACACAGAAACACGTGCACACATGGACACATATATACACACATGCACACAGAAACACATGCACACATGGACACATATATACACACATGCCCACAGAAATGCATGCATGGACACATACACACAAGCACACAGAAACACGTGCAGGCATGGACATATATACATGTGTACACACACAGAAACACACATGCACTCATAGACATATATACACACATGCACACAGAAACACATGCAGGCATGGACATACATACACGCATACACACAGAAAACACATGCACTCATAGACACATATACACACATGCACACAGAAACATGTGCATGCATGGACAAATATATTCACACAGGCACACAGAAACACGTGCACACATGGACATATATACACCCATGCACACAAACACACTTGCACACATGGACACATATATACACACACAGATACACATGCACACACAAATGTATACATATCATACGTGCATGCACATTCACACATATGTACATGTACACACTGATGCATGCACACATAGCCGTGTGTACATACATGTACAGACATATGCGAATGCTTTTGCACACACATACATACAGAGGCAGATTGCCTGGTTTTCTGCCTCAGCTCTGCCATTTGTGAGTGACTTAGGCCTGCTCCATGCCTATCCAATCACAGTTCCTACTTCACAGGGTTGCTGTGAGGGTCCAATCAGCTTAGAACAGGCACATGTGTAGTAGGTGCTCACTAAATGGAAGCTGTTGCCACCACAATCCACCTTCACAGGTGAACATGATCGTGCTGGACAAGGACTTAGGCATCCCCAAGCCGTTCGGGCCACAGGTGGAGGAGGAGTGCTGCCTGGAGATGCACGTGCGTGGCCTCCTGGAGCCCCTGGGCCTCGAGTGCACCTTCATCGACGACATTTCTGCCTACCACAAGTTTCTGGGGGAAGTCCACTGCGGCACCAATGTCCGCAGGAAGCCCTTCACTTTCAAGTGGTGGCACATGATGCCCTGACCTGCCGGGATCCCTGGTGTTTGCCTCCTTCCCTGAGTTCTCCAGACCCCTCACGCACCCAGAGCCTTCTGCTGCCGTACACCGGACAGCCCTGCTGGGAGACCTTTGGGATGTGGGGTGGGATTTGGGGTATCTGTGCCTTGCCCTTCCTAAGAAGGGCCTCAGTGTCATCTGAAGCCATCCCCAGTGAGCCTCGACTCTGTCCCTGATGAAAATAGCTGGGCCACTGTCTCTAGAGCCCTGACATAAGAACAAAACACAGCAAACCATGTGCCCAAACCATTCCCCAAAGAATTTTTAGTCTCTAGTCCAACACCACTGAATGAGGGGAAAAGGGAAGGAGATTCTGGGATCGCCAGTTCTTCCAGCTGCCGTGCTCTGAAAATCAAGGTAGAACCCAGGGAAAGGGACCCCAGGATCCCAGATGTATCTTGAACTGCCACTGTCATTTCAAATCCACCTCCCTCAGGGCTTCCAGGTGGCCACTCCCAATTATTCATTCCTTACCAACCTCTCAAATCCTCTTGGCTTCCTCTCTGCAGTGTGGACACTGTTGGCTAGCCCTCCCCACTCCCTGAGGGTCCAGTAAGTTAGTTTAGAACCTTCCTGGAAACATTTCGCCTGAGCAGGCTTCCCCACGTGTGGGGTGCTCCTTTTGCCTCGTCTGTCTCATGGATGCAGGCTCTCCCGGATGCTTGGGGTTTCTTCCCAGACCAGCATACTTGTGGCATGAGAGATCAACGTGTAAAGATACCCCTGGTTAACCACATCCATATTCTCTTGCCTGGCCCTTGATTCTCTGGCCAGTCCCTGACCTTCCTCCTCTCGGCTTTCTTCCTTTTTATTCCTGATGCCATCTGTCCAGGCAGCTAGGCAAGAACTTGTTCACCAGCAACCAGATTCAGGCCTTCCCCAGGGCATCATAAGTGACATCAGATCCAATATCTAAGGACCCTGGTCTACCCTCCAGCCCAACAGCCAGTTCTGGGTCAGCTGCCAGCTTAGAGATGGTTTGATTATCCCAGTGAAATTTACCAGTGCATTTGCCAAAGACCCTCTCATTTGGACATACCCAGATTTATTCCCTGGCTTCAACTGAAAAGACTCAGTTTCAATCTTTAAAAGTTCCTTTAGGGCCAGAAGAATCAATGAATTATAATCCCATTGTGAAGAACCAATTTACAACCAATGAAAAGGTTATAATGTAATTTACATTCTTGGAGGAACAAGATTTTCATTTGGTATTATTTAATTCAACCACTCAACAAACATTTGTTGTATGCCCCTAAATACCAGGCATGGTGTTGGGCTCTGCAAACACAGTGGTTAGCAGCAATCTGGACCTGATCCCTACTGGCATGGAACCCATCAGTCCCCGACATGCAAAGCCCGCATTTAAAGGCCAGCCTCTGCCCCTTTAGTGATGCGCTCTTTAGAAATGCCAGTCCAGGACAGGTGTGGCAGCTCACACCTGTAATTCAGCACTCTGGGAGGCCGAGGCGGGCAGATCACGAGGTCAGGGGTTCAAGACCAGCCTGACCAACGTGGTGAAACCCCATCTCTGCTAAAAATACAAAAATTAGCAGGGCATGGTGGTGGGCGCCTGTAATCCCAGCTACTCTGGAAGCTGAAGCAGGAGAATCACTTTAACCTGGGAAACGAAGGTTGCAGTGAACTGAGATCACACCACTGCACTCCAGCCTGGCGACAGAGCAAGACTCTGTCTCAAAAAAAAAAAAAAAGAAAAGAAAAAAAGAAATGCCAGTTCACTATATTCAGAAATCCACAGGGCACAAAACTTTCAACAAGTCACTGTCTTGGTGAAATGGGAGTGGAGGAGTCTTCTTTAAACAGGCCCCCTTCCCATCTAGCTAGGCAGTACCACCCATCCAATGAGTCCCCAGAGTCTCTAGAAGCTGCTGTCCCCTCTCTGGGTACAGACAGCAGCTCCTCCCTTTGGAGGCCAAAGCCCCAGATCTCTCCAATCCCAGAGCTGAAAACATCAAGTGCCTTTTTGAGGGGTCTATCTGGAGACCTAGAGTTTGTCATGTGCGTGTGTTTGGTTAATGTGGGTTTATGGGCTTTCTTTCATTTGTTTTTCTAGTTTACGTTAGAGGGAAGTGAGCACCTCCCATGAGCAGTGTGCCTTTATAGATTTTTCTAAAGCTTTCCCCAATGATGTCAGTAATTTCTGATGTTTCTGAAGCTCCCAGGACTCACACACCCATTCCCATCTCCCTTGCCCACCCAGTGTGACAACCTTCGGTGTGGATGTACCCCCATGGACTCATGGCTCTTCCCCACCCCACTTTCTGTAAATGTAGGCCTAGAATATGCTTCTCTTGCAAATCTCAGCCAAGTTCCTGTTTCCATCTTGATGTTGAAATATCTTATGTAAGAGGGCAGGGGATGTTGTGAAGACAGCAAGAAGAACACAGTTTCAAGTTTCTGGAGAAGAGGCTGTGGTGGAGATCTAAAGATGTTTAGGGAAGAGCTCGGCTAAAGAACAATAAAATAAATGGTCCAAGGGGAAGTCACGTGGCTGTTGGTGTGATGTTCTTTGCTGCTTCGTAGATAAAGCCTGGGGAGTGAGGCAAGCCACACACTGGGCCCTCCTGGTCCTGCAGCCCCTGCTGTTCTTGGCACAGGGTCTGGGCTGTCAGCATAGGTATCTCAAGAGTTCAGAATTCCCCACGCATTCAGTGGCTGCATAGTATATGGCCACCACCCAAGGTCAAGACTGGTACCCTCAATAAAGCCTATGTTGTTCTGATGGGGTTCCCCAGAAGCAGATCCTGAGATGGGCACTTGGAAACAAGTGATTTATTAAGAAAGGGTCAGGTGCAGTAGCTCATGCCTGTAACCTCGACACTTTGGGAGGCCAAGGTGGGAGGATCACTTGAGCCCAGGAGTTCCATACCAGCTTAGGCAACATAGTAAGATCCCATCTCTATAAAATTTTTTTTAAAAATTAGCTGGGTGGGGCAGCACATGCCTGTAGTCCCACCTACTTGGGAGGCTGAGGCAAGAGGATCAGTTGAGCCTAGGACACGGAGGCTGCAGTAAGCCATGATCATGCCACTGCACTACACTCCAACCCACATGACAGAGCAAGACCCTGTCTCAAAAGAAAAAAAAAGAGCCCCCAGGAGAAACCAAGATGGGAACTGGGGGAGCAGACCAGGGAAGGGGAAGAAACCATACAACGGTGTGAGGTGAAGCCTAGACTGATCCCTAGAGAGCTCTGGAGCATAAATGGCACCTCTGAGCTGTTCTGTCTGGAGGCTGAGTCTTTGTCCGCCTGCACCAGTCATTGGCTCTGGGGACTGTGGCCCTCTGAATGGGCAAGGGGCACCAGGAGCTTACAGGCAACCATCTAAATATCACAATTGGGATTAGGAACAAAGTCACAAGCTGGGGAATGGGCTGCCACAACCAGAAGAAGGCACCAGCCATGTCCACTGCCCTGGGTGATGTTGTGTTCTTTTAATAAAAAGTTATTACACACAAATATTTATGATTTGACCCATGGTATGAAAATCCACACAACATAACCATGATCTAACAGGGTCTTTGTGAACAAACTTCTGAAGCCCTAAAATGGAGCCACCTGATTGGCTGCTGAGTCTAGAAGCTGCTTCCAAGTTCTTTGGAAGACACCTGGGTCCCTTCTCACTCCTTAGTCCCATCTTGGGCTTCTGGACCAATGTTTTGGTGTCACTATTTTAAGGGTGCACTGCAAAATAAAAATCACTGGTTGATTTAATCCCAGGCTTAACCCAGGGGCCCAGCCCTCTGAAATCCCCTTTTATACCCAACTAATGTGGCCCAAGCCACTGCAAGGTCAATCTTTCTTAGGTTTCCTGACCCACCTAGTTCTGCAACTCCCCAAGGGATGCTGGTATATTCAACAAGTTCATCCTGGTGGTGTTTTCACATCTTTTCCAATCACCCACCTCAGTGTCGCTGAGTGTCACCTTGAGAATTTTGAACAGCACTTTCCAATAGAAATATAATGCAAGCTACATACTGTAATTTTGAATTCCCTAGTAGCCACATTTAAAAAGTAAAATGCAGGTGAAATTACTTTTAATAATATATTTTCTTTAGTCCAATCTATCCAAATCATTATTATTTCAACATACAACCCAAATTCTAAAATTTTAATGAGATACTTTACATTCTTATTTTTTGGTAGTAAGTCTTTGAAATCTAATGTGTATTTTACACTTATATCACATGTCTATTCAGACTAGCCACATTTTAAGTGCTCAATCCACAGGTGGCTACCATATTGGAAGATATTGTTCTAGAATCTTCTCTGCCAGGCTGAGCACCAATTGTGGAAATAGGCACATTCCTTAAACCCCCAGAGTCCAGCTAGTTTGGCTGTAATGGTTAATAAAAATTTATTACTATAATACCGAAAAGAGAAACGTAAAATACAAGCCATCACTGGCCCTGGTATGCAGATCCTCACCCTTCCAAAAGGTATGTTCATGGATCTTGCCTGATCCATGGCTGCTGCCAAGTTACCAGGACCTCCCTCTCTCTCTGTAAGGTGAGTGCCTTTGGTCAGGTCCCCTCTGCCCACTGTCAAGATGGGAACCCCACCGCCAGGTCCCCTCTTTCCCTTCACTGTTCCTGTGGATACAACTTGATTCTGCATTTAATCTAAAATGTGTACTTGGAGTCCCAGGTGAGAGTAGCTCGTTACCTCAGAGTCCTCCAGCATTCCAGACGGAATCTGAGCCACACATTGGCATAGCCATAACCCTGTGGAAGTGGTTGGGGGGAGGTCTCTCCCCCTGAAACAAAAAGCAGCCGGGAATGAATCTGCCTCTCCGATGAGATTCATGCAGGATCCTCTCCCAAGCAGTATCAGGTCCAAGAGGCTGATGGAAAAGTTATTAGTAACTAAATATAGTGAGTAACACCAAATGGCAGCGTGTGGGATCCCTTCTCCACCTGGACATCCAGAAAAAGGATGCACTGAGGCAGAAAGCCCAGCTCTGCAGCCTTGTCTCAAGCCTGGCTGATATAAAAGATCTTCATCCCAGCCCCACGGCAAGCTGGGCTCTTTGCCAGCCCTGATCTTTGAAAAAGCAAAGGTCTTCTCTGGGTAGTTTCTAAGAAAACTGCTGGGTTCAGGCCATGCCAGCTTGGCCTCAACCCTTCACCTTCCACAAGCAAAGGTCTGCTTTCTGACAGCCCTGGTTATACCCAGCAGTCTCTGACCAGCATGCTAAGGCTCCATGCACGGGCTGCTGTGCTACTGAACCGCTGAAGAGACACATTCAATCTTTAAAAAGAATGTTTTGTTTTCTGCCCAGGCGTGGTGGCTCACCCCTGTAATCCCAGCACTTTGGGAGGCCAAGGCGGGCAGATCACCTAAGGTCAGGAATTCGAGACCAGCCTGGCCAACATGGTGAAACCCCGTCTCTACTAAAGTACAAAAATTAGCGGCGTGTGGTAGCTCATGCCAAGTAATCCCAGCTACTTGGGAGGCTGAGGCAGGAGAATCGCTTGAACCCAGAAGGCAGAGATTGCAGTGAGCTGAGATCATGCCACTGCACTCCAGCCTGGGGGACAGAGCAAGACTCCGTCTCGAAAAAAAAAAAGGAATATTTTGTTTTCCTCCTGATGGCAATTTCTGGCACATAGTTGGTGCTCAGCAAATGTGTTTTGAATAAAACAAACATCTTTTCAGCTAGGCAATGGAAGCACAAAAGTCAGCCAAACGTTTCTTAAACACTGACTGAATGCCTGCCAGGTGGAACTATATGAAATGCCATTTGGAAGGTCAAAATGGTCAAATAGACGTGATTCCTGATGGTTCAACCTAATATTTTCCATTTGTCATCTCATCTAATTCTCAAAACTAAGCTGTGAGGTTGTTATCTTCACCTTACAGATGAGGCACCTAAAGCTGAGAGAGAGGAATTTGCCCAAGATCACACAGCAAGTAATGGCAGAGCTGGGATTCATAGCTGGGAGGGCTGGCTCCGGAGCCCACTCCCTGAGCTCCTACCCTTGACTACACCTCAGAAACAGCTTTCTAGCGGGGCACCATGGCTCACATCTGTAATCACAGCACTTCGGGAGACCAAGGCGGACGGATCACTTGAGGTCAGAAGTTTGAGACTAGCCTGGCCAACGTGATGAAACCCCATCTCTACTAAAATACAAAAATTAGCCAGGCATGGTGGCGCAAGTGTGTAATCCTAGCTACTAGAGAGGCTAAAGTAGGAGACTCACTTGAACCTGGGAGGCGGAGGTTGCAGTGAGCCAAGATCATGCCACTGCACGGCAGCCTGGGCGATAGAGCAAGACTCTGTCTCAAAAAGAAAGAAAAGAAAAAAGAAACAGCTTTCTAACCCAAGTTTAGCATTCTTTCATTTACAAATGTTACCTTATCTTTGCACCAATCCGTTTTTAGCATGTCAGGTGTCCTACTAGAAGAATCCTATCAACAAGAAATCCCCTCTACCTGCAAGCAAGATGTCTAGAGATTATAGGATTCCTACAAACCCCTCTAAGGCAATAAAGCCCATAATGAAATGACCTCTAAGTAAGTCAGTATGTGCTCTCTCTAGTCCTCAGCTAGGAGTAAGATGGCATCTCTAAATCGTGAAATGCAAATTATATTCATTCATCCATCCGTTCACTTTCTTCCATTAACATTTGCTAGGCATCTACTGTGTGTAAAACCAGTGATCCTACTACTTTTCATCTAAACCAAGGCATTTCTGAGAGCTCAGAGGGGCCCTACAAATAATTCCACCAGGACAACAGGAGAATCTGTAACTATCCTAGGCAAACCAAGGCATTTATTCTCCCTGGAAAGCCCTGCGCATGAGACATGATCTCATCCCTCAAGAAGCTGACAGCAAGTCAAGGAGACAGACAGGAGAGCAGAGAGGCAGAGTGATGGAATAGGCACCTGATAAATACTTGCTGATGGAAGAATGAATAAGGTACAAAAATCTGTGGGGACACACACACACACACACACACACACACACACACACACACACGTGTTTCCTGCTGGAAGAATGACCAAGGATGGCCTGGCGTTCATTTGTGCTAAAATGAGTGACTGCTGAATGAATGTGGGAATGAATGATTGGGCAAAGAAGGGGAGGAGGGGCTGCCAAGCTGAATAGAGACACAAAGAGGTGCGGGTGTGTAATATGTCTGGGAAATTGTGACTACAGTGAGTGGCTAAAATATAGATTGCAGTCATGCTGGAAACTCTAGGGTTGGTGCACTGGAAACCCCCTGAAGGTTTGAGACCACTGTGGTCACATGATCAATCCAGTATTTTAGGAAGCTGACAGTAACATATTTCTTTATTGATATTAAACTCATAAAGAAAACATCTTTAAGAAATTGTCTGAGGAACGAGCAAATCACAGTACAACCCTGCTTTTAAATATTCTGCAACACATACGATGAAATGGATCTATGCGTACTAACACGGAAAGACCTCCAGGGCACAGCACTTGATGAAAAAAATGGCAGCTTGCAGAACATGTATATTATCATGTGTATTTCCTTAAAAAAATAAACAAAAAGCCAGGCATAGTGGCTCACACCTGTAATCCCAGCACTTTGGCAGGCCGAGGCAGGCAGATCACGAGGTCAGGAGTTTGAGACCAGCCTGGCCAATATGGTGAAACCCGTCTATACTAAAAATACAACAATTAGCCGGGCGTGGTGGCACACACCTGTAATCCCACCTACTTAGGAGGGTGAGGCATGAGAAGCGCTTAAACCTGGGAGGCGGAGGTTGCACTGAGCCAAAATCATACCACTGCACTCCAGCCTGGGAGACAGAGCAACACTCCATCTCAAAAGATTAAAAAAAAAAAGAAAGAACAGCAAGCAAAGCCGTGGATTTCTGTAGAAACATATATATGTAAATACATACAAAGGAAAAGATCTGGAAGCAATCCCATGAAACTGACAATTACAATCACCCCTGGGAAAGGAAGTGTGACTGAGGGGATTTAAGCTTTATCTATATTACTTGAAATTGTTACATAGGGAGAATTTAATTACATATGTACAGTATTCGAAAATAATTTTTTAGAGATACCCTTAACATCGTATTTATGCTGAAGTCTTCCCATTCTGATAAGCATAATCTATTTCCCTAATAATGAATAGTTCTCTTTTACCTCTTTTCTTCCCCCAGCTGGGCTTTCCACCACCAATTTAAGATTGATGGCTCCCTACAGACACTAATTCATTTAGTTCTCCTCCCTGGAAGGTGACTCTGTTTCTTTTTCACCATCTTACACAATAGGAAATGAATGTGCAAGGGGGTTAAGTATCTTGCTCAAGATCACAGAGCAAATGGCTGATACAACAGGGTTTCAGACCCCTAAGGCCTGCACACTTAACCATTCCGTCTCCCAGCTTCCCTAAGAGGCCAAATTGCTTTTAACATTCTGCAGCTCTCTGACTTCTGTTCCCATCAGCTGACATCTAGCCGCTACAAATAAATATCTACCACTATTCATTTTTTGCATTTCATTTGCATGGCTCTGTCTCTGACAGAAAACAGTGCTCAAAATCCAGATTCAGCTAGAAAGGGCGTTTGATCATAACAATATGCTGTGTTTGCAAAATGCCCACTCATACACATCCAGAGGAGCAAACTAACTGCTCATTTGAGAGTTTGCTGGTGATGGCAGACATCTGGGAGAGGTTAGAAGGGCGGGTAAGCACCAAATGTATGTGTGTGTGTGTGCTGCTACAGGGCCAGCTGCATGACAGTCCCCAGAAGTCCTTGCACCACTTGCTAAGTCCCAGCAGCTGAGCTGACTTCAGCTGCGTAAAACGCAGCCCCATCTGGAGTGGGGGTGGCTCATGTCTTTTTGCTCCGGGAGTTCCATAGAGGCTGCTCTTGAAATTGGAGAAGCCTGTAGCCTATGATTGTCCCCATCCCACTCAAAGAGAATATTTTGAGAAGTCTAATTATATGGTGGGGTTTGCATGGGATGAGGGAAAGAGTTTAGATAAGCCTTTTCTAAAAGCAGGTTGGCAAGGGCTGGTAGGGAGAGCCCTGGGTAGTTCTGTGAGGCAGCAGCACTCTCTGCAGGTGGACTGGAGTGGCTGCAACCACCATGTTCCCATGAGCCTTAGGGGCACGCTTGCAGCCCAGGCACCTACCTAACAGAAGAGGCTGACCTATTTGCTGGATGACCTGCAGTGAGTTGTTGCCCCTTTCTGAAGCTCAGTTGCCTCAACTGTAAATGAAGAATAGTAATCCCTACCTTCCGCTGTAGCTGAAATTATTACAGAGAGGACATGTACCCAAAGTGTTCTGCATAGAGCCTGGTACACAGTACATCCTCCAGGCTGAGCACAGTGGCTCATGCCTGTAATCCCAGCACTTTGGGAGGCTGAGGCAGGTGGATCAGAAGGTCAGGAGTTCAAGACCAGCGTAGCCAAGATGAAACCCTGCCTCTACCAAAAATACAAAAATTAGCTGAGCGTAGTGGTAGGTGCCTGTAATCCCAGCTACTCGGGAGGCTGAGGACAGAGAATCACTCCAACTCAGGAGGCAGAGATTGCAGTGAGCCGAGATGATGCCACTGCACTCCAGCCTGGACGACAGAGCAAGACTCCGTCAAAAAAAAAAAAAAAACAGTACGTCCTCGAAATTTGACAGCTACCATCATTAGTCACTAGTCATCCCGACATCCCCATGAACCTTAGCACAGATGGCCACCAAGTGACCTAACGTGAGAGACAAGGCTTCTCTGAGAACAATCATAGGTGGGACTGGGGTGGGAGCTACAAGGGATCTGTGCTGCTGGCTGGTTGACATTTTGATTTGCCAACTCTGTCTATTCCAATGCTGGGAGTCCTTGACATCCGGCATGGGAGGCTCTGACAATAAATATATTCATAAAGAATTAAAAACAGTCCAGGTGCGAAGACACAGTCCTATAATACAAGCACTTTGGGAGGCAGGGGGATTGCTTGAGCCCAGGAGTTTGAGACCAGCCTGGGTAACATAAGGAAACCCCCATCTCTACAAAAAAAATTTTTTTGTTTTGAGACAGAGTCTCACTCTGTCACCCAGGCTAGAGTGCAGTGGCATGATCTCGGTTCACTGCAACCTCTGCCTCCCAGGTTCAAGTGATTCTCTTGTCTCAGGCTCCCATGTCACTAAGATTACAGGCGCCCGCCACCACACTGGCTAATTTTTGTACTTTTAGTAGAGATAGTTTTCACCATGTTGGCCAGGCTGGTCTCGAACTCCTGACCTCAAGTGATCCACCCACCTTGGGCTCCCAAAGTGCTGGGATTACAGGCATGAGCCACCACAACTGGCTACAAAAAATTTTTAAAACTTAGCTAGGCATGGTGGCGCATGCCTGTGGTCCCAGCTACTAGGGAGGCTGAGGTGGGAGGATCACTTAAGCACAGAAGTTCAAGGCTGCAGTGAGCCATGATCATCCCATTACACTTAAGCCTGGTCAACAGAACTAGACCCTGTTTCAAAAAAAAAAAAAGAATTTAAAACAAATTTGCAGATAGCGATAAGTTCTATGAAGAAAATCATAGAGTAAGTGGGTCAAGCCCTCAAAATGCCCACAGTCTGGGGAGGCAGACATATGAATGGGTCATCGTTAAAGCAGGTGTTGCATGCGTAGATGGCCTGTGCAGAGATATTTTGATAGGGACAGTCAAGGAGGGACATCCTAAGGGAGAAAAAAGTTGGAGCTGAATCTTCAATGTTGACAAGTCAGCCACATGAAGGAGGAGGAAAGGACACTCCAGATCCAAGACTCAAACGTGGGCAAAGGCGTGGAGGTAGGGAACGAGGCAGGAAAAGAGCAAGCCGTATTACAGGGACAGATTCAACAGGCAGGGCCCGCAGGGGAGCCGGGGAGCCGGGGAGCCTGGAGACTGGGAGGCTATGGTGGGAGTTGGTGGTTAATTGGACATAGAGTGGGAGAAGAATCAAGGATGACACCAAGTTTCTAGCTTGGATATCCAGCAGATGGTGGTGCTAATAAGAGTGGAAGTATAAACTCCTCAGGTGAGATGTACCGTTTGAGATAGGTTGGGTTTAAAGGACCATTGGGAGACTCAGATGGAGATGCTCAGGAGACAGCCAGAGCGACGAAAGAGGACGAGGCCCACTGGTCAAAGGCAAATGAAATCCTAAATTTTAGATAAGAAGGCCCCAGAGCCCCACCACAGCAATCTATTGCTGTAAAGTGGGTTTTTCCCAGAGGCAAATAAATCTCCCAGGCAACATCCAATATTTCCTCCTAAATCCAACCCTCCTTCACCCTCTGGCTGGGTAAAATCACCCAGGTTGCCCTAAATTACGTGACACCAGACTACAATTGATTGTACAAATGATAGTTGATACAACATAATGCTTTTTTATTTTAATTTTGTTTTTTATTTTCATGTTTTTGAGACGAGCCTTTGCTCCGTTGCCCAGGCTGGAGTTGCAGTGGTGTGATCACGGTTCGCTGCAGCCTTGACCTCCTGCACTCAAGCAGTCCTCCCACTTCAGCCTCCCAAGTAGCCGGGACTACAGTTGTGCACCACCACGCTTAGCTAATTTTTAAATTTTTTGTAGAGCCTGGGTCTCACCATGTTGCCCAGCCTGGTCTCGAACCCCTGGGCTCAAAGGATTCTCCCACCTCAGCCTCCCAAAGTGCTGGGGTCATAGGTATGAGCCACCTTGCCTGGCTGGTTTTAATTTTAAATTCTGGACATGATTTGCAGCTCTCTGGGGAGAGAGAGCGCCTAAAAAAAACTCTCACCTAAGGCTGCTCAGTTTTCCTGCTGTCCAAAGACAGAAGGTCTGGAAAATAGCGGCAGCTTTTCCAAGCCAAAAGCGTTGTTACGAGAACTAAATGAGACTGTTTGTGTAAACACCTTTGTAAGTGATAAAGTTCAGTATAACATAGTGTCTAGCAGACTGTCTGATGAAAAGCAATATGTCTCTCTGTAGACAAATGGAAATAAATCCAAAAAACCTAGGGTCTTATCATGAGGACACCTTGGGAAAATATGTCAGGAACAGGCCATGAAAAGCCCTTCTGCAGCTGTGACTTTCTGGAATCCCAAAGTCCAGGGCGGAGATACAGGCGCCCAGGAATTTATTCCACCATAACTTTGAGCTCCCCAAATCCCCACGAAGCCCAGGAATGATGTGACTGCAGGGCGTGTGGGCCCATTTGGCACCAAGAGCCCTTCCATAAATCAAGGTCTCACTTATGCTGGCCTCAGACTGCTTTATCCAAGGTGACCTGGGCAAAGTAAAAGAGTAGTCGCTTATCTAGGGGTGGCATCTGCCTTGGAGATGAAAGAACCCTGAAAATGCTAAGAAGACCAGTTCTCTAGAAATGAATTCCTCAGAGGAAGAGCTTTCTTCAGCTCAGACGACAATTCAGTTAGGAGGAGTTAGACAGAGAGGGGCAGTCTTCCCATATTCAGCCAGTCTGGGTGACGTAAGAGGCCCCATGGGGCAGACCAGAGGGGCCCTGTTCCAGTGCTGGATCAGCACTAGTGAAAATCAAGGTGACCTCAGCATTGTCACCAGCTACCTAGAATCACAGAATCTTTTTTTTTTTTTTTTTTTTTTTTTTTGAGAGGGCATCTTGCTCTGTCTCCAGACTGGAGTGCAGTGGCGCGATCTCAGCTCACTGTAAACTCCACCTCCCAGGTTAGCGATTCTCCTGCCTCAGCCTCCCAAGTAGCTGGTACTACAGACGCATGCCACCACGCCCGGCTAATTTTTGTATTTTTAGTAAAGATGGGGATGCCTCACGTTGGCCAGGATGGTCTCGATCGCTTGACCTCGTGATCCACCCGCCTCGGCCTCGTGAACCACCGCACCCGGCCTTAATCACAAAATCTTAAATCAGAGGGCCCAACACCCTAATGTTTCAGTCAAAGATGGGGAGGGGCTTGTCCAAGGTCACATGACCTTGAAGGGAAGCTTCCAGGTCAGACCCAGAGGTTCAGGCCTCACTGCACACCCCCTTTAACCAGGCCACACTAGTAGTGTAGTAGGGTTCTAGTCAAGGACCCCAGAAACTCAGTCCATCCATCCAGTTCACCTGGTTGTCTTAATGTCTCCAGCAGCATCCACATCAGCGGTAAGAGTGGAAACCAAAGACTATAAAAACGTGCCCTTCACATGTCAAAAACAAGCAGGAAGAAAGGGAAAAAAAATCACTCCTGGGGAACCTCGGGACCTGTAAAGTTAACAACCTACACAAACACCTGGGGTGACTGAAGAGGCAGGTAGGTGCCTTGGAGGCCCCAGGCTACTCCTGCCCACGGTAAGGCCCAAGAATGAGGCCAGCTCTGAGCAGATCCATGGAAGGGGCTGGAAAAAGCAGCTGAGATGACTAAAATGGAAACTCAGAAAAAACAAAACCAAAAAACCTTCTTCACAGGACTGCTGTGGAGCTTAAGCGGGATGATGGACCATAATGCTTGGCGCAGCATAGAAATGAGTCCTGATATTAAATGGCTAACGAAGCCATCAAGGACTGGGTGTCCTTGTCTGGGCACACCCTCTCTTACAGAACAGAGCTCACGGTGTCTAGCTGTCTGTTCACTTGTCTGTCTCCACCGCTAGAGAGTAAGTTCAATGAGCAGTGACCACCTGGCTTGCTCACTCCTGTAGCATCCCAGCGCTTGGTGCCTGCCACGTAGGAGGCGCTCTGTTTGTGTGAATGAATGAATGAATGAACGAACGAACGAACGAACAAAAGAATGGCACCCTTGAGCCACCTTTGAAATCATCTCAGTTCATTCACCAACCGCCCAGTTTGCCTGGGACTCTCTCAGTGCTGAAACCTGGGCAGCCTCGGGCAAGCTGCACATTACCCGACAGAAACGCCTGACTCAAGCCAGTAAGTGGCAGACATAAACAATGACTGACAAATTCTTAGGAAGGCGGGGCGCGGTGGCTCATGCCTGTAATCCCAACACTTTGGGAAGTCGGAGCAGGATGATTGCTTGAGCCCAGGAGTTCGAGACCAGCCTGGGCAACATAGCGAGATTCCATCTCTACAAATATATATATTTTTAAAATTACCCGGGCATGGTGGCTCACGCGCCTGTAGTCCCAAGCTACTCGGGAGACTGAGGTGGGAGGACTGCTTGGGCCTGGGAGGTCGAGGCTGCAGTGACACAAGACTCCAGCCTGGGCAACAAAGTGAGACCCTGTCTCAAAAAACAAAAATTTTTTTCAGGAAGAAAAGTGTTAAAATCGGAGCAAGAACCCGGATAGGATGGCTCCGCCCCACCTAAGTCTTAGCTCCACCCCCTGAAAGCCGCCCTGCCTCTCAGACTCCCCGCGCTTTTGAGAAAGTCACCTTAGGCAGGGGAAGCCAAATGGGCATGCGCCGCTACCGCGCTATTGCGCACGCTCGCTGTGATTTGCCCCGCCTTCTCTCCTCCCTCCCGGGAAACCGGAAGCCGCCTCCCACTTGGTGGCTCTCACGCGGCTAGCGGGTCCTCAGTGGATGCAGGCTGGGCGCCGCAATGTTAGACGGGACAGCGGCGGAGAGCGACCTCGGGGTTAAGGGGTGGGGCTGACGTCAGGAGCCAAGATGGCGGCGGTGGTCGCGCTCTCCTTGAGGCGCCGGTTCCCGGCCACAACCGTTGGCGGAGCCTGCCTGCAGGTGAGTCCCGGAGCCTCAGAGAAGGAAAAGGCAGGAAAGTCATAGAGACTGGCTGGAGCTGAGGGGGCTGCGGAGAGGCTAAGGAAGCATAGGGCAAGGCCTCAGGGAGAGGGAAGACCTCCTCCCACGGGCGCAGTGCTTTGGTTTGGCTTCGAACATCCCTGTCAGTTAACTTGCGCCTCGCAGCAGCTTGTGACTTAGGGCAGCGGCAATTTTTTACAGCTAAAGGGGGAAAAAGTTCAGAGAGGGGACTTGAATGGCTCAAGGTCAATGGCAAGGGAATGACTGCTGGAACCAGAATTTGAATACAGACGTTGGAGTTCCAAGCCCTTTTTCTGCCAGCAGACTGTCGCCTCTGTGGAAGAGGGAGACCTGTGCGTTGTGAAGGATGGGAATTGGGAAGCGAGATCACCCCTCTAGGGTGCAAGGTTGAGGACCGCGATTGGTGAGGAAAGGATGTGTGAATTGTTGGGGATGGGACAGGGGAAGGGAAAGATGGAGAGAAATGCACCCAGCTCCCTACCCCGAAGGATCCCGCTGGTGGATGGCACGGGGTGCAGGAAAGACTGGGTTCCTTAAAGCAATGTCCCCACAGTTTTACTAGAATCCTCTCAGTGTTTCTGACTCTAAAGGGCATGATACGGACCTCACAGAGTTGACATGGAATGACAGGGACAAGCTGTCCTTATTACTGTGCAATGTGCAGTGATTGATTTTCCCACACCCCTTGTATGGTCAAGAAACAGCACATTTCTGATCTGCATTCTAAGTGGGAACATTTAGAAGGGGGAAGGAAATTGCTTTTGTATACATAAGGGACTAAGGATTTACAAATCCTTTCGAAGTCTGTTTCTTCTTCTGGGCTTCTCAACAACCCCTTTAAGGAGGGCAAGCAAGAATTCTTACCTCCTTTTTGGAGCTTTGAAAACTTGTGGCCCCTAGAAAGAAAATTTTTTGCTTGCTCAAAATATCACAGCCCCAAGAACTGGCAGGTGAGACAGTTTTTTAACATAGTACCGGAAAAACTCCTTAGCATAGATCTTTGGACATGGTTGATGTCCAAGAAATTTTAGTTCCTCTTCTCTTGCACTTAAATGAGGACATCTTTCATCTTTAGTACCTGAGTACGTATTGCCCATGTTCTGATCCTAATTCTATACAGCATGCTGTGTGTGAACTTGCATCCACTCTCTCCGAATCAGCCTTTCTGAAAAGGGGAGATAGAGGAAGCGGACAGCCTACCAGAGCCTCAAGCTGACATCCTCTGAGGATTAAGTTGATAAGCGATAATGATCTTGTTTACTCCTTCCTTTTATGGTTGCTGAGCAAACAAATTGTGAGAGCACCACCAATGAGAGAGAGTTCCAAACCTCAGAAAAGGCTAGTTTCATAGGTCATTGTAATTCCACAAGGCCTTTGGTACTAATACTACCCACCTTTGGAGGGCCTTGCCTGGAATTACAACAATGACCTATGAAACTTGCCTGAGGGCAACAGAAAATAGAAGAGCCCCAAGGCCTCCCTTTCCTTGTAGGAATTTGCATTTATTTATACCCACAAAAGCCGCCTCAAAAAAATTCAGTCATGAGCTTGGGATGTTACCTGTGGGTAACATTCAAGTTCAGATTCTGAATTCTTTTTATGCATGTAGTCTGCACCACTGAACCACAATTATGCCTTTAAGTATTTAACTGTAATATATTAACTATTATTTGTGTTGCCTTATTTCTTCATCTGGACTATGAACTCCTTTAGAGCGAGAAGCACCTACTTAAAAGTGTGTATCTTGGCCGGGCGCGGTGGCTCACGTCTGTAATCCCAGCACTTTGGGAGGCCGAGGCGGGCGGATCACGAGGTCAAGAGATCGAGACCATCCTGG
>PVKV010004426.1:32860-102620 GCA_004027835.1 Alouatta palliata
AAAAAAAAAAAAAAAAAAAAGTGTGTATCTTGCCAGGTGCAGTGGCTCACACCTGTAATCCCAGCGCTTTGGGAGGCCAAGGCGGGTGGATCACCTGTGGTCAGGAGTTCAAGACCAGTCTGGCCAACATGGTGAAACCCTGTCTCTACTAAAAAATACACAAAAATTAGCTGGGCATGGTGGTGGACGCCTGTAATCCCAGCTGCATAGGAGACTGACGCAGGAGACTCGCCTGAAACTGGGAGGCAGAGGGTGCAGTGAGCCAAGATTGTGCCACTGCACTCCAGCCTGAGTGACAAGAGTGAAAGTCCATCTTAAAATAATAATAATGGCCGGGCGCGGTGGCTCACGCCTGTAATCCAAGCACTTTGGAGGCCAAGGTGGGTGGATCACCTGAGGTCGGGAGTTCAAGACTAGCCTGACCAACATGGTGAAACCCCTTCTTAAAAAATAATAATAATAATAATTGTGCATCTTGTTCCTCGGACTGGCAGGGCTAAGATACCTGTCTACAAATCAGAATAATGCAAACACTGATAAGATTGCCAATCTTGTAGAGCAAAAATTATTTTCTGGACTATACTAGAAGCTTGACCCTCCCCAGTTACCTTATGAGGCAGATATTAATACTACCCACCCTTTACAAAGGAAGAAATAGAATCAGAAAGGTTAATAATTTGTGGAAGAACACACAGCTAGTAAGTGATAGAGCTTGGATTTGAAGCATCACCAATCACACTTTGCAGCAAACCTGCACCTTCTGTTTTACTCGGGCTTATCTTCATACAGTCCTTTTTGCCTTCTTCCTCTCCATTTCCCCACCTTCTTCTCCGGCCTGCAAATCTTTATCCGCTGCATCCAGCTCCAAGCCTGCTCCCAAAGGACACTTTACTAGAGGAACAACAACCAGCCTTCAGCACCATTCAGAATTCACCCTTCTCAGTCCAGTTGTTGCTTGCCTTGCTTAAATTATAAACTATGAAGTTCATACTGTCTAAGATTTCCTAGGAATGTACTTTCTGCCTTGAATTCTCGTTAGTCTTGTAGACTAACGTAAAAATGCTTTCAGGGAGCCCTCTTTCATTGTGGATTTGTGGTATAAATTGCTGGACAGGTAACAAGGGGGAAAAAATCATATAGTCTCAACGTATGATTAGAGTAACAACCTGTCTTGTTCCTTGGGTCTCATTGCGAAATGGAATTATCTTTTTGTGCTGTTCCATTTTGTGTTTGCATTTGCACCACTAGCTAAAAGATTGGGTTTTTGAATCAAGTGACTTGTGTTGCTGTATGATCCTATCCTCATCTTTTAACTGGGAACAATAAAACATTTGTCATAGAGATGTTATAAAGATTAGAGATCATTTGGCACAGTGTGTGACACACGATAAAGGCTCGGTGAGTGAAATCTAGCAAATTTTTAGATTTATGTATTCAGCAAATTTTTTGTTGGTCACAGATAACATAATCCTGTGAATTAACTCTTTGTACAGACCTCAAGATGAGCAAAGCTCCATCACTTTCAGAACCACGACCACCTCTGGTGATTTTGATTTCAGAATCTTCTTTCATTCTGGTAAACCCCTTTTGCCCCACCAAATATTGTATGAAATACTTTTTTTTTTTTTTTTGAGACAGAGTTTCACTGGCCCTGTTGCCCAGGCTGGAGTGCAGTGGCACCATCTCAGCTCCCTGGAACCTCTGGGTTCAAGAGATTCTTCTGCCTCGGCCTCCTGAGTAGCTGAGATTACAGGTGTCTGCCATCGTGCCCAGCTAATTTTTTTGTATTTTTAGTAGAGATGGGGTTTCACCATGTTGACCAGGCTGGTCTCAAACTCCTGACCTCAGGTGATCTACCTGCCTGGGGTATGTTGACTTAGACATTCAGTGTAGTACATCCTGGCATTGCTCTTATTTCACATCATTCATATGATAAGACTTAAAAATTTTAAATCAGTTCTAATGCAAACTTAATCTCTTTTAGAAAGATAATATGTGATCAAGTATCTGTGTAGAGTGGACGTGAAACAGGTATTTAAGTATTAGAAAGAAATGTTGAAGGTAATGTTGCAGGTAACCATAGTCATCCCACAGGGCTTGTGGGACTGAAACCCAACTTGATAGAGCCTGATGCCTGTTGCCCACTAACAATACTAAATCAGGCTTTAGAACTAGGTGGGGGTTATAGTGACATCTCCAGAGTCCCAGATTCTGTTTAAAGTCCAGGTTAGGGGCCAGGCATGGTGGCTTACGCCTGTAATCCCAACACTTTGGAATGCTGAGGCGGGTGGATCACTTGAGGCCAAGAGTTCGAGACCAGCCTGGCCAAATGATGAAACCCTGTCGCTACTAAAAATACAAAAATTAGCCAGGCATGGTGGTGCATGGCTGTAATCCCAGCTACTTGGGTGGCTGAGGCACGAGAATTGCTTGAACAATTCTTGTTGGAGGTTGCAGTGGTCTGAGATCCTGCCACTACACTCCAGCCTGAGCAACAGAATAAGACTCCAAAAAAAAAAAAGTCCAAGTTAGGGCCAGGCACAATGGCTCATGCCTGTAATCCCAACACTTTGGGATGCTGAGCTGGGAGGATTTCTTAAGCCCAGGAGTTCCATACCAGTTTAGGCAACATAGCAATATCCTGTCTCCAAAAATTAGCTAGGCATGATGGTACTCACCTATAGTCCCAGCTACTCGGGAGGCTGAGGCAGGATAATCGCCTGAGCCCAGGAGTTCAAGGCTGCAGTGAGTCATGATCTCCAGCCTGGGCAATAGAGCAAGACCATGTGTCTATAAAAAATAAAAAATAAAGGCCGGGTGCAGTGTCTTACACCTGTAATCTCAGCACTTTGGGAGGCCGAGGTGGGCAGATCACCTGAGGTCAGGAGTTGAGACCAGCCTGACCAACATTGAGAAACCACGTCGCTACTAAAAATACAAAATTAGCCGGGCATGGTGACATATGCCTGTAATCCCAGCTATTTGGGAGGCTCAGGCAGGAGAATTGCTTGAATCCAGGAGGCAGAGGTTGTGGTGAGCCGAGATTGCACCACTGCGCTCCAGCCTGGGCAACAAGAGTGAAACTCCGTCTCAAAAAAAAAAAAAAAAAGAAACAAAGGCATATTGTCCCACTTTCCCTACCACCTGCCTCAGGCACAGTAGCCACCCACTCTGGAAAACAATTTTGTCAGTTCCTTAAAAAAAAAAAAAAAACTAAACTTGTAGCTACCGTGCAGCCCAACAGTTACACACCTGGGTATTTATCCTGAGAAATAAAGACTTAATGTTCACGCAGAAATTTGTCCACAAATGTTCATAGCAGCTTTATTTGTGTCACCAAAAATTAGAAACATCCCCAATGTCCTTCAGTAGTTACATGGTTAAACTGTGGTGCATCATATCATGAAGTACTACTCAGCCATAACAAGAAAAAAGCTGGCCGGGCGCGGTGGCTCACGCCTGTAATCCCAGCACTTTGGGAGGCCGAGATGGGTGGATCATGAGGTCAAGAGATCGAGACCATCCTGGTCAACATGGTGAAACCCCGTCTCTACTAAAAATACAAAAATTAGCTGGGCATGGTGGCACGTGCCTGTAGTCCCAGCTACTCGGGAGGCTGAGGCAGGAGAATTGCTTGAACCCAGGAGGCGGAGGTTGCGGTGAACCGAGATCGCGCCATTGCACTCCAGCCTGGGTAACAAGAGCGAAACTCCGTCTCAAAACAAAAACAAAAACAAAAACAAAAACCACTCTGAACCTAGAATTACATTAATTTTAGGATTATGTTAATAAGTAGCAATAATTTTATATTTTGGATTTAAGGTATTGATCAAATGTCATTTATCCTTAACCCTCATGATTTGAACAGACATGAACATTGATTTATGGGGAATGGTTACATACAAGATAATTCTTTATAAAGTGAGATGTATTGATTTGTTTAAAAATATTCCAGCAGAAAAACCACTGGAAAGGTGACAAATGAAACAAGAAAGCAGAAAACTGATGATTTTTAAAGTTTGGTGATGGTTAAGTGAGGGAGTTCATTTAGTATTCTTAGTCCTTTTGGTGGATATGTTAGAAAAAACTCATAATAAAAGGTTTTTTTTTTAAAAATAAGGCCATCTTATCCCTGTCATGGTTAGTTGAGTAGATGTTAGCATATTAGATGTCTAAGGGCACAGTCCTTGCCATGTGTGCGCCCTTTGGAGTGAATTGGCATGTTTTGCAACCCTTGGAAGGCCTTGTTTTATCCCACTCAGCCCTATTCTTACTCTCCAGTTTATAGGCTGGCTGGTGCCTATGCTGATTATTAGGTCAATTAGATTCTCTTGGGGATTTGTATGAGTAATTAATGGGAAAATGACGCAATTAGCAATGGGAACTGAAGAAGGAAATGATGCCATTAAGTAGAGCCAGGGTCCTAGAGATCTTAACAAAGTAAACTTGTAGGTGAGTAGCAGCTATGAATTAGATAGGCAGCAAAGAGAGCAAGAATGGGTCAGGCATTTGAGGTTGGAAAATGAGATAGCCAGCTAAAAGGAGTGTCCTGGCCTTTCTGTATGGGCGCTCCAAAGGCCAGTTGCCCAGCTGTACTTGGGTTCTTCTGTAGGTGTGTCCTTGAAGTAAACCCTTTGTCACTGGATTCTCCCAAAAGGAGTCTACTATAGTTACTGAACAGCAGAATTTTCTTGGCTAAATTAAAAGTAAGCACTTTTTTATAAGGTGAAAAATGGTCATTGCCTATTCATCAGGGAGTTTCATCGTGCAATTCTTCAAGCTTTTTTTGGAGACTTGGCCCTTCCCTAGTCATTTAATTTTTTTTAAGCTAAGTGAAAGCAAGCTTATTAAGAAAGCAAAAGAATAAAGTGACTGTTCCATAGACATAGCAGCCTTAAAAATAAAAATAGAGATGGGGTTTTGCTATGTTGCTCAGGCTGGTCTCAAATTCCTGGGCTCAAGCAATCCACCTGCCTCGGTATGCCAAAATGCTGGGACTAGAGGTACAAGCCACTGCACGTGTCCCCAGAGTCATATTTTTAAAGCTCTATCTTGTGTAGTGTGAAACCTTTTGTCTCTTATCTGCTTGGCTATTATATAATTTACTAGTGATGTTTATATTGTTCACTAGACTTTGATTGAATTGAATTTAACAAATGACAGTAATCAGGTGTTTTTTAGTGGAGGGGTTAGCTTGCTGTCTTCAGGTTTTCTATAATTGAATTTACCTCAGCACAGTTTTAAGTGGCTGTAACACTATTTTGTTGGCCAATATAATTTTAGATTCCTCACTTTGATTGTTGCTTGTTAAAAGACATGATTCCTAGTTATAGAGTAACTCTAAATCTATCATTGTCTTTCTCTTTTCTTTTCTTTGGTGTTCTTTTTTAGAGGACAAAAATAAGAATTGAAAAGATCTGTCTTAGAAGAGATAATCCTAGTACGATGGAGATTTTAAAAAAACTTATCAATTATTTTATTATTACGAAGCACTGGAGCAAGTATAGAACTATGTATAGTAAATAGGATATACAAAGAAAGAAAGGGTTGGAATTCATTGGCATTGGGGAGTGGGCTAAGGGAGAAACAAAGATTTAGAGTCAAAAATTAATTAGTGTGCAAAGGACAGTAGACCTCTTGGCTTGGTGAGAATGAAAAACCATTTAATAAGCGTAACTGGCTAGAAGCAGTCTTCTTTCCCCATTAGTAGGTGGCTCACTGACATTGTCATAAGTCTTAGGAAATGTTTGTTTTTCTCCCTTTAATTTGTTCCTGTGTACAAAGTTACTGCAGAAGGAGCCAGGACTGAATCAGACTTGAGTAATAAGGGGCTTGTGGTAAGAGATGTTTTGATCATGTTGTTATTTTTGTATCATAAAATCTTAGATTGACAACTTTCTTCTAGGGTGGATTTAGCCTTTGATACATTTTGTCTGGCCCACGAATATGAGCTGCTAAAGTAGAAATGAATAAAACTATTCCGTTTAGCCTCTAGACAGTGACACATTAAGGACTAATGACTGCCAAAAGGAAATGTCAAACACTAAGCTAGTCTACTTTCTTTGGCAGCTGAGAATCCGGTGAATCAACAATTTTAGGGGGTGTATATTTAATGTGGGTGGAGGAAGAGAGTGTCTGACATTCTTTAAGGCCCTGTTAAGTTCAACAAAGTTGGACTTGGAGCCTGGTTCTACTTTTCTAAACCCAAGAAAGGCACGTGCTATAGAATGAGGGTGGTTACTGTTTGTCATGTAGATAGTATCAAATAAGACATTTTAAAATGTGTTTACGGGCTTCATCTTTATTTTCATTTAATTGTTGGTGTGAAACAGCGTGCATTTGTGTATATGAGGGACATACTTAAGAGTTTTGATTGCCTTGGTCCCCCTTTTCACAAACAGGAGTAAGAGTCTTATGGAAAAGAAAGGATAAATTTGTGATCCTTGAGGCATAAGGAGCAAATTTAGACTAAATTTCTACTAAATATTGTTGTTAAGAAAAGAACAACAGATTTAGAGCTTTTAAGCTTATAACCCAAGTATGATTGCCATGTCCTGGGTACTTAACAGTTTAGTACTTAAATATTCACATATAGACATAGGGGCAGGGAATGATAGCTAAAGGGTACAGCTGTAGTAATGGTTGTACATATCTGTGAATAAACCACAAAACAGTTAAGTTGTACACTATCATTGGGTGAATTTTATGTGACCTATCTCAGTATATAGTCTATATCAGTAGATACTAATTAACTTACGTATTTGTAAAACTATTTAAAGATATTTATGTGCTTTTTCACATGTCAGTTTGCTAATGAGGTGATAAGTATTTTAAAATATATTTCTTGAAGGAGTTCAGACAATTTGTTCATCCTACATGAAGTAAAGAGTATTTTCCCCATTTTGAAACATGGCCCGTGTTTGTTACTGCCACCAGAATTAAAAGCCTACATTGTGTACATTGTTGACCTCTTTAATCTTCTGGCTTTGTATGGGACAAACTAATGGCCTGCAGTTTTCTGTGACCATTTCATTTAAATTATAAAAATGTTGAGTTAAGGATTGCTGAACCAAAAAGAGTTCAAGGAACTCAAATTACACTGAAAAGGTGTCATTTCAAGCTGACTTTTTTATTTTGGGGTGGGGTGTCTTCTCTGTGAAAAAGTGTTAGATCTCCACATTGTACATGTTGTTGACCCTTAAAGATTTTTAAGTGGTTTGGATTATCTGAAGATTCTGCACATAATCACCTAAAATTTGATTATACAACTCTGAGAACTATGAAAAGGAAAAATTTTTTCTATTAATTACACATTTGATTATTATTTGCAGTCAGAGCTCGCTTTGGGGTTGAGTATTGTAGTTGAAATATTGGCTCTCATAAATACGTAGTAGTATCTGAAAGCTTTGTTCTAAGCCCACTTGAAGGATTTGCAAAAAAAAGATGTAGCCCAAGTTTTAAGTGAAGTGGTTTGTTTTAGCAACATTAACTTATTTACTTAAAATAGGTTTTTACTTTTTTGCTTCTATTGGGTAGTACTTGTAGTTCAACAGCATGAATTTTCAGCTTTTTCTGCAGTGAGGAGGGCGACTGACAACATTCCTTTTTAAAGCTGGCATAGTTCCTCCCTGTCTCCCTCCCTTTTGTAGAGATAGAGTCTCACTACATTGCCCAGGCTGGTCTCGAACTACTGGGCTCAAGTGATCTCTCCTGCCTCAGCCTCCCAAAGTGCTGAAATTACAGACAGGAGTGACAGGCTGATGTCATAATTTCTTAGTCAAAGTGTTAGTTGAATAATTCAAATATAACGTCCCCTGTCTTCTTTTTATTGTTGCTTTATTTGAGGGATATTTACTTTCTTTTTTAAAAGAAACTCCTTGAAGAGAAGCCTGATGGTGGGATTTCAGGCATTGTGGCAGGAGGTAAGAAAGATGTGTTAGGGTAGAGATGGTCACCCTTAGATCAGTGTGGGCAGTTGCTTGTGGGGCATCTTTTGAGGAGGTACATTTTTCTCTAAATTGATGTACTAGCAGATAGAACATATTTTTGCTGCCTCAAGTAAATTTTGATGCATTACAAAAAGGAAATATTTGGGCAATTTGCATTTCTGTTGCTTTGGAGCTTAGTAGTCATGAAGTTGGTGTTTCTTTATGTAGTACTGAGTAAAAGCTAAAAGTAGCAGAGATTGTATAGGCCTGTATAGCTCTTGTTAGTTTTTAACTTGTTGGGAACACTTAAATTACTTATGTTTCTAGAGATAAATCAAGTGGCTCCTCTGTTGCTTTAAATTTTCCTTTGCCTAGCTGAGATTCCGGGGTCTTGCTTCTTGGGTAATAAAATCTACCTAATTTGAAGCTTTGCTTTCCTTTCAGAGATGTTTGAACTATGTTTACCAATGCATATATGCTGTTGGCATAAAGATAAATTTGTTATTGAAGGGATTTTCTATGTAGAGACTGTTCTAGTGCTTGACAGCTGCACTGAGCATGAAAAGTTACCTAAGCTTTCTCAAGTCTCTGTTGCTTCAACTGAGAATTGGGGATGCCTGTGCACCGTGGTTACAAGTGTATAGAAAAGCATCATGTAAGTCACAGCCACTGCTATTACTACTAGTGCTACTATTAACATTGCTATAACTAATAATGTATTTTATATTTGAATTGCTGACACTTCAAGTCCTCTGTTTTAACTGTTCTGATTTCCAGTAGTTTCATAGAGCCGTTGACATTTATCATTCTCCTCCAAGAGCTTAGTTTTCTCTCTCCTCCCCCTTTCCTTCTCTCTTTTTCAGTCATGATCAAACACATTTGGAGAATTTTCCCTTTTACATGTGTATTCTGGTAATGTCTAAAGACTGTGTCCCTGTTGACTGTGTTGCATAGGTTATTTTATTGCTCTCTGTTCGTCTTAACTGTCTTGCCTGAAGTTGGTGACTTTATTCCCAGATTCATAATATGCTCTCTTTACTATTAAAATGTACATTTTGCTTGGGTCTGGTATACTTTTTTTTTTTGAGACAGTCTTGCTTTGTGGCGCAGGCTGGAGTGCAGTGGTGCAGTCTCGGCTCACTGCAACCTCCACCTCCCAGGTTCAAGCAATTCTCCTGCCTCAGCCTCCTGAGTAGCTGGGATTACAGGTGCAAGCCACCATGCCTGGCTAAGTTTTGTATTTTTAGTAGAGATCGCTCTCAAACTGCTGACCTCAGGCTGGTCTCAAACTGCCGACCTCAGGTGATCCGCCCACCTTGGCCTCCCAAAGTACTGGGATTACAGGTATGAGCCACTGTGCCTGGCCTGGCATACTTCTTTATAGGCAATTCTGAGTAATGTGGCCTGGGGAAGCATGGCTCTGATCGTCAGTGTTTATTCTCAGAATTGAGTTTTGTGTGGGCATCTCTGTGTAAAATTTCTTCATTATGCTTTCCTACTCATTTTGGATTTGTTTGGTGATTGCATTTGAAGTAGACTATTTATTTGAATTTTGTAACTATGTAGTTTCATGTTCATTTTCTGTAAGTTGTATTTATATTTCCTCTTTAGTTAAGTTTTTTAAATTAGCACTAGAGGAAAATGCTATTATGAATAGAGTTTTGTTGTTCTTGTTTTAACAAACCCACTAGCTGATTGTTTAAGAGAATTTACACACCCTAGAACCAGTTGAATAATTAACCAAAAACAGTAACCTAGACATCATAGCCTATGTATTTAAAAAAAAAAAAAAAAAAGATGGTGGGACAGGCAGTGTGAGGTCTAGAAGTTCTCTTTTCCTTTCATGTCATAATCATTCTCTCTCTTTAGAGCTCTTAAATCTCTGAAGGGAAAAATCTTATTAGGAAAATCTTTATAGTTAAGCAGGGCTGACTTTGAAGTGAGGCATGTGGGCTGACTGGTATCATCACTCCACTTCAGGAGATGTGAACAGTTGCCGTCAGATGTTATCTCTGAACTTTGTCATTGGATTAATGGTTAGTTGCTTCCGAAAAGTAAAGAGTATTAGGAGAGCATTTCATTTGCTAGCTCTCATCGGGTTCTTGTTTTGAAAAAGGTCTGTTGTTGAGCTGAGATCCTTTTGGTTGCATTTCCTTGTACCTGATAAAAAGTATTTTTAAAAAAATTCTTAAGATAGGCAATGTATTTACATGGCTTAAAGGGATTTAAAAGACCTAGTGAGCATTCCCTCTCATCCCTGTTACCTAGCCATTCAATTTCTCTTCTTACAGCTTCTTGTGTATCTTACAGAAAAATTTTTTATAGATACAGTGAAACACACACACACACACAGAGTTAATCTTAAGATTTTTGTGTCATTTGACTTTGTATTGAAAGTTATTTTACTTGATTGTGAAACAGGTTTTACTAGATTGTGAAACAGGTTTTACTATGATAATGTGCTTACACTTATTTTGTTTTTTCCTTTAAAAAAAAAATGTTTTCCTAGGCCGGGCGCGGTGGCTCACACCTGTAATCCAAGCACTTTGGAGGCTAAGGCGGGCGGATCACCTGAGGTCGGGAGTTCAAGACCAGCCTGACCAACATGGTGAAACCCCATCTTAAAAAAAAAAATTTTTTTTCCTAAAGATTATTTACTTTACTCTCATGGCTATCAAATCTCATTCCACATTCCCTCTTTTGGCCAAACCCGTCTGCAATTTGTGCTGTCTCTCTATTCTTTTGCTCCTAAGAGTTTTCTATCTTTGCTTTCCTTCTTCTTTCTTAGATATTTAATCCTGGATGCCTCTGTTCCTATTCTCTGTACTATGGCATTCGCTTATAGTCCCTTATTGCAGCGAACTCTATAAAACTCACATGTCTGAAATGTAATCAGTTTGGCTTGTTTCATGTTTGAATTGTTTTTCAACAAAGTCAGATCGAGTGGCCTTAGGCTAGTGCTCAGTCATTGAATGTTCTGTATAATGGTATAATGTTGAGGATACTTCTATTTAACAAATAATTAATAATAGTACATCTTGCTGTATTATCAATGTAGCCATTAGGCATTTACCATCTTCTTTCGAATGTTTATCTCGTGGTGTTAGGTCTCTTTATACTTCATTAATTAATTTTTCTCATCACAGATGGTTTAAAGTCTTCATTTACTGTAATAGCTTTGAAAGTTTTATTATTTCACTGTAGTCTCTTTCAGTTTGTGTATCCAACGACTCCTGTGGTCTTTAGCTCTGGATTCAGGGTCTTGTCCAGAAAATCTTCATTTGTACTTTCTTAATTTTGAGTAATGCTTTCTGGTTTTAGAGCCCAAAGATGGATACTTCTACAGATTTAACTTTACCTGTTATCACTACAAAACAAACAAAAACCCTCTCTAATAAGTCTTTCAGTCATTGATAGTAGTTTCTGCTTTCTAATATTGGATCTTTAACCTTAGCCATGCACAAAGAGTTTTTATGTTATGTTTGGGGATATTGAGCATTACCTTAAGCAATGATAAAAATTGGCATGCTGTGTTATATGAAGAAAGAAGATGATTCAGTAAACAAACAAAAGGCATTTATTGCCTTGTGCCAGCTGGCATCAGTATAGAAAACATGCAATGTAATGTCACCCATGATATATTCCTGGGAAGTTGAGGTTCAGGATAATTCCACAAAATGGTTTCTGTCTAGAACATACCATGGATGACAGAGGGGAGAGAATGCACACTGCCTTTTTCATTTTCATTATTGGGCTCTTGTCTCACTGAGCCTCTTTTTCTATCCTGCTGGGTATTTTTGTACCTGATCTCTGTCTGCAGGGCTACTGGGGCCCTTGACTTCACATCTTCTGGAGGTTGTTCAGTTGATCATGGTAGATAGTCATCATAGAATGTGATGCCACTTTGCCTGTGCACGAAGGTGGACTCTCATAGCATCCTTGAGGAATGGGTGACTACAGTCTCTAAGCAGGGGAGTTGCACACCTGGTTAACATGGGTGCTACCTGGCTGGGCAAATACTTTTAACGTTGCCGCAGCATAACCCATGAAGATGAGCCTTGCCTGTGAGGCTGTGGGCTAATAGCCAAATGCCTTCCTTCCATATTGATTTTTTGCTTCCAGGCGCAGCTCAAGGAGGTACTTTCTTTTACTTCTTTCTCTGGCAGTGTTCTAAGATAGTGATTCCAGCCTTTTCTCCATTATACATTATTTTCTCACTGCCTTCATACTTATCATTTTCTGCTTCTTCTGGGGTGTGGGGATACATATTTGTCACTTGTCTTCCTTTCCAAGACCCAGGGAATCTCATGGCTACTATAGTTTAGTTATAGTTTCTTCCTATGTAGGTTATATTTTGTCTTTAATATACTTGTAAGAAATTAGGCTTCACTTTAACGTGTACAGTTATACAAAAATCTATAAAGGCAAAGGTAATCTTTTAAAATTTACATACACACATAACTCTTCCATAAATGAGATTTCCCCCTTATTTCCCTCCTTCCCTTCTCCTCCCTCCTTCCACCCACCTCTCTCCATGTTACACATCCTCTCCCGCTAAGAACCAGTGTTTTCAGTCTGGAATCAGAACCAGTGTTTTCAGTCTGGAATCAACACAGTTTACTTTCCTCTGCCTATAGATCCCTGCTTCCTTTCCCTCCTTGCGAAAATGTAGATTTTTTTTGTTTAATATAGGTGTGTTTGCCTGCTCAAAGTGGGATCATTGTTCACCAACCTGCATCTTATTATTTATCAGTAACTCATGGAAATCCTTGCAAGTCTTCTGGTTTACCTCTAATTCATTCATTTTACTGCTGAGTAATAGTTCATAGTATGACTACACTCTGTATTATTTGATCACTCCCCTGTTGTGAGCATTTGCTTTTAGAGTGTTTTTAAAGCACTGTGAACAGTGTTGCAGTTAACATCCTTGAAGATATATCCATGTGTTGTGTGTTTTTATTTCTCTGTGCTAACAGTAGGTGTTACTTGTTTTAATTTTGCTGATCTCATGAGGATGAAGCAGTTGCTCATTATTAATTTTTTTTTTTTTTTTTTTTTTGAGACTGAGTCTCACTGTGTTGCCCAGGCTGGGGTACTGCAACCTCTCCCTACCAGTGTTGAAGCGATTTTCCTGCCTCAGCCTCCTAAGTAGCTGGGACTACAGGTGTGCACCACCACCATGCCTGGCTAATTTTTGTATTTTTTTGTAGAGACAGGGTTACACCATGTTGGCCAGGCTGATCTCAAACTCCTGGCCGCAAGTGATCCGCCCACCTCGGTGATTCTCGTGCCTCAGCCTCCTGAGTAGCTGGGATTACAGGTTCATACCACCACGCCCAGCTAATTTTTGTATTTTTAGTAGAGTTAGGGTTTCACTATTTTGGCCAGTCTGGTCTCAAATTCCTGACCTCAAGTGATCTTCCTACCTCAGCCTCCCAAAGTTCTGGGATTACAGGCGTGAGCCACTGCACCCAGCCTGCTCATTATTACTTTAAGTTGCATTTCCCTTGACCACTGTTGAGTTCAGATAATATACTTGTAAGTCGTTGGCTTTGTTCTTTTGTGAAGTGTCTATTCGTATTCCTTGCCGGTTTTCTACGGTCACTTGTATGTTTTTCTTTGCTGGAGCTCTTTGTATATTATGGTTATCTGTCTTTTGACATGCATGTGTTTCCTCCCCTCCCCCCCACCTTTTTTTATCCTTCCTAGCTAGCAAAGTATATACTTAAAAAAAGTATGAAGTTTTGTTTTTATTTTCAGGTAGATGTGTTTATCTTTTGTTTTATGGCTAGAGGATTTCCTGTTTTGGGTTAAAAATGTCTTTCTCACCTTAGATTATTTACATACACACACGTAAGTTTGGGTCTATTAGGGTTAAATCACAGAAGCAGAACAACTAGGAAAGATATAAGGAATTTATTATAGGGATTTGACATTTTACAATCACGGGCACAGATTAAAGAGTTTATGTGAGGGTCGGGCGCGGTGGCTCACGCCTGTAATCCCAGCACTTTGGGAGGCCGAGGCGGGTGGATCATGAGATCAAGAGATCGAGACCATCCTGGTCAACATGGTGAAACCCCGTCTCTACTAAAAATACAAAAATTAGCCGGGCATGGTGGCACGTGCCTGTAGTCCCGGCTACTCGGGAGGCTGAGGCAGGAGAACTGCTTGAACCCAGGAGGCGGAGGTTGCAGTGAGCCGAGATCACGCCATTGCACTCCAGCCTGGGTAACAAGAGCGAAACTCCGTCTCAAAAAAAAAAAAAAAAAGAGTTTATGTGAGACTGTTGATTTTATGTTGCTTTCCTAAAGAGAGAGGACTTTTCAATTTGGTGTTTCTAGGAAAGAATCTTTACATTTCAAATGAGGGTTTGAAATAAATTGACATATTCCAAATACAGATTCCTGTGCAAAAATGTCATGGGTGATAATAAATTGCCTAACTTTGAGCTTTTGGGTTTAAAAAAAAATTATTTTCATATGGGCTATTTTAATTGTTTAAGATCAAAATTCATTTGACCTAAATGAACGGAAGAAGAAGACTGATCATAGAGCTGGTTAGTGAAGGTTTTTGGAGCTTTTCCTGCGATATCATTTTATGATAAACCTTTCCTTCACAATTATCATTGATACTACATCTGCAAGGTTTTCCTACTGGTAAGTAGTTTTAAGAATATTTATTTTGTTTTTATATTTTTACCCACGTCTGCAAAAATGTATGCAGATATCTGCAAATTATTTATGTATATACAAGTTTCTGAATGCAAGCACTGAATGTGACTCTACATATATTCAAGTGAGTGGTTCTTTTTCTAATCAAGTAAGAGCAGTCAGTGTAAGACTCAAAATCAGAGGGGGAGCCAAACTTAAAAAAAAAAAAATCTTTTACAAGAAATGAGCTAAATAATGGCTTTCTCTTTGAAATACATAGGGGCTATTTTGTCTTGATCTGGGGCTATGGGCTATTTGCCTCCATTTTCCCCCAGCTGAACACATGTGCTTGTGTCTGTACACACATTCTCTTACATAGACTTAAGTGAAAAGTGTAAATGCTTGAGAGCTAGATAAACTTAAGTGGGAGAAGGAAAGGAGGACAGAACAGTCTGACAAACTCCTCAGACTGCAATAGTATAAAATATAGAAATTATGTGGTACAGTGAAAATAGAATAAAGGATTTTATTTATTTATTTTTATTTTTATTTGAGATGGAGTTTCACTCTTGTCACCCAGGCTGGAGTGCAGTGGTGTGATCTTGGCTCACCACAACCTCCACCTCCTGGGTTCAGACGGTTCTCCTGCCTCAGCCTCCAGAGTAGCTGGGATTATAGGCATGTACCACCATGCCTGGCTAATTTTGTATTCTTAGTAGAGACGGGGTTTCTCCATGTTGGTTAGGCTAGTTTCGAACTCCTGATCTCGAGATCTGCCCACCTCGGCCTCCCAAAGTGCTAGGATTACAGGCGTGAGCCACCATGCCTGGCCTGCTAGAATAAAGGATTTTAAATGCAGAATTGATTTGACCCACTGAGCCTCTCTATTAGAAAAACATTTCCCAGTAAGCCTCTCTGTAGACATTTTTCAGTTCCTCCTCCTTTGGATAATTTTTTGTCATACCACATTGTTCCCCCTTATTATGTGTAGACACTAGACACTGTTCATTAAAAAGCGTAATGATGGGTTATGTAATAATGTCATCCTGTGTGTGTGCATCCTGTGTGCTTCATACTCCACGGGACTTATACTTCGAGTGATTTTCTCCCCCAGCGTTGGTAATGTATTTTCACGGAACTCACATTTTTGAGTACCTGTTACAACCATTGACAGATACTTTCCATTTCAGAGAGTAGAAAAAAACATTGGGATTTAGAGTGTGAAGAGCAAAACTGGTCCACCCAAACACCAAACCTATGACTGGCTTTTAAACTGTCATGTTTTAACCAAACAAGCTAACCAACCAGCACTTGTATCTTCTATGTATAGATATTAATATAATTGTGGATGCAGGAAATTACAAATTTACCAGTAGAAGCCCTTTACTATCAGTGAGAGAAAATTCAGTTCATACTGGGTTAAACTGTTGTTTTTTCCTGTTTCCTAAAAATTTGAATTTTCATCTTCCTTTTTTTAAAGCTTCGAATGCTGTTTTTACCAGTGGTTTTTAGTTGCTGGCACTTGCCTGGAGGTGTTTGGGGAGTCCATAATTTTGTACAGTGTTTGGTGGGTTAGACGAGGTATTTCCTTTGTCACTGTAAGTATGTGTCTTTCCTTCTTATAAAAAGAGCTGGAGGCCCGGCGCATTGGCTTATGCCTGTAATCTCAGCACTTGGGGAGGCTGAGGTGGATGGATCATGAGGTCACAAGTTCAAGACCAGCCTGACCAATATAGTGAAACCCCATCTCTACTAAAAATACAACAATTAGCTGGGCATGGTGGTGGGCACCTGTAATCCCAGCTACTTGGGAGGCCAAAGCAGGGAATTGCTTGAACCCAGGAGGAGGAGGTTGCAGTAAGCCAAGATTGCGCCACTGCACTCCAGCCTGGTCAACAGAGCAAGACTTCATCCACCACCCCGCAAACAAAATAACACCTCCCCCCCCCCCAAAAAAAAAAAAAAAGAGCTGGAAAAGCAGTAAGAGTTGATTTTTGGTAGGTACTTTGCATTTGGGTTGATTAAATAAAAATGGCAGTAGAATTTTACTGTCTGGCATTTGACAATTTTTGTAGTTTGCCTAAGTAGAGAAATTTTAGTTGTTAGTCTTGATTCTAATGAAAATGTGAAAAGAAAGGTGTATTATTACTTGAGACTTTGAAGAACTCTTACCATTACGATTTCTGAAAGAATCTTTCTGAAGAAGGAGAAAATATTTGACCCTGGAGAGGGAACTAGGGACATGATAGAGTTAATTTTGGGTAGAGAATGAAGGGATTCCAAAATCCTGAAACTTGTTTTTTTTCTTTTCTAAGTATAACCCTTAAGATGTCATTTCTTATCTTTAATTTCTGTTAAGATGGGAAGATAACATAATGGCTTGGGGCTTTTATTAAAATTACATTGATAGCCATGACACATAGTTTTTAACAAAACCAGCAGTTCTACTGAGATTTCTAACAGTGAAGCCATTAATGAACCTCATATATATGATCGTAACAAATTAACCCTTTTAGTAAGACACTCTTTTGTAGTATGTGAGGGAGTAAAACTAACATTGTGATTACACTGTGGTGGTGCTTTTCTTTCTTTCTTTCTTTCTTTCTTTTTTTTTTAAAGAATAAAACAGATAAGGTCTCACTCTGTTGCCCAGGTTGGAGTGTAGTGGTGTGATCATAACTCACCAAAGCTTCAAACTCCCAGGTTCAAGTGATCTCCAACCGCACCACCCAAGTAGCTAGGACTACAGGTGCGTGTTGCCACACCTGGCTAATTTTAAAATTCTTTGTAATAACAGTGTTTTGCCATGTTGCCCAGGCTGGTCTCAAATGCCTGGCCTCAAACGATCCTCCCACCTTGGACTCCCAAAAGGCTGGGATTGCAGGCAGAAGCCACTGTGCCTGGCCTGCATTTCTGTTTAGTATTGGCACCATGTTAGGGAGCTAGAAATTATTGTTTACTTTAGCTCGCTAAAATTTT
The DNA here is from genome assembly GCA_004027835.1 of Alouatta palliata. Classification (NCBI taxonomy): domain Eukaryota; kingdom Metazoa; phylum Chordata; class Mammalia; order Primates; family Atelidae; genus Alouatta; species Alouatta palliata. Next base: position 50,421 of record PVKV010004426.1, read on the forward strand.
AAGAGTACATGGCTAAGATTGGCAAAAGGATAGATTTTACTAGGGTAAATGGGACTCAAGCAAGAGCATTTCCTTTCTCTGCCTCACGTTTTACAAGGTAGAAACTGGTTCTGCCTTTTCTGTGCCTAATTTATGAGCATAAATGTCCATTGAGACTTGAAAAGAAAGCTGTAAATATGAAAGTATTTTAGAGAGAAATTATCTATCTTTTCAGAAAACAGTTTCAGACTAGAGATTAATAATGAACACTTGAAAGTTATCACGGAAACTCCAAGGCTATCTTTGGTACGTTCTAGTGAATGAATTATTTCTTTCATATTTTTCCCTTATGCCCCAATCTGCTGCCTGTTTCTCTTGGAAAGAATCATTTGTTCTTTTTCAGCTGACCATTGGTTCTTACCTTTGCCTGCCCTTTAAATAAATCTCTTTCCTTTATCTCCCTTAACAGCCTTTTTCCCTTCCCCTCCCTCTTCCCTCTTCTCCCTCTTCTTTCTCTTCTTTCTCTTCTCTCTTTTCTCTCTTTTCTCTTCAGCTGGTGGAAGGTAGAGGGTAGAGTGTTTGCTGCAGGACAGCTGAGTGGAAGGCTAGGACAGGTGCAAACTGGGGAGGCCCGGGGGTTGGGGAAGCAAGTTAAGAGCCCGGGCCAAAGTGGACTTAAATGGAACAGCTGCTTGGTGCCCTAAGGTTCCTAACTTTCTGGCTGTTTCCTGACCTCAGGCCGGGATTGGGAGTCCTCTGGGCATCCACTTTCCTTTTCTAATAGTGGAAGTTACGGATTTTTCTTTGCAAAACAAGAAAAATTGCCAGAATACATCTCTTTGAATCACAGCTTTGATCATCATATCCTAGCCATCTTTAGAAATCTGGAGTGACTGCTCTTGTCAACCATGTTAAATCTAATCTCCCTTCCTGGCCCCAAAGGCTTCTTGTCATTTGTTCCTACTTTGGCCAAGCCCAGAGTAACTTCACTATTAATGGGCATCATTGCTGAGATTACTGGCTGTGGCTATCCCTGTACCCAGCCATATTGAAATCCTGCTATTCCTTTTGTACCAAGTTCAGTGCTCATTTCTCCACTGCATTCTTTAAATTTTTTTTTTTTTTTTTTTTAAGAGATGGGATCTTGCAATGCTTCTCAGGCTGATCTCCAACTCCTGGCCTCAAACAATCCTCCCACCTCGGCCTCCCAAAGTTCTGGGATTACAGGTGTGAGCCTACCACTGCATTCTTAAGTGCCTTCCTGTTTTCTGAATATCAGTAATCTGGGTGGCACTCTCCATTCATACTTAATCATCAAAGCATGAAGCATGGTACTGTTCATGCAGGTTAAATGATTTATACAAGGTCCCATAGCTAGTAAGCAGAGGTGCTGCACTTTGAACCCAGCCTGGCTCCAGAATTTGAGCCCTTAACCACTGTGTATAACACTGTAAGGTCTAGTTGAAATTAATCCTGTATTAGATTACCATAATTTATAATTCCCTTTCAAACATTTGATTTTGAAAAGTATGCATGTAGAGAAGCTGAAAGAATTAGATAATGAATACCCACATATGAATCCACTTCCTAGATTCTATTACATTTTAAAATATTTTCCTTTGAGACATATTTAGTCATCCCTATGCCCATCTTACTGTTTTGATGCATTTCAGATTTAGTTGCAGACACTTGTACATTCACCTCTAAACACTGTACCATATGTGTCATTAATTAGAGGGGAAAAAAATTTTTTTTTTTTTTTTGGAGACAGGTTCTTGTTCTGTTGCCCAGGCTGGAATGCAGTGATGATAACACTGTTCACTGTAGCCCTGAGCTCCTGGGCACCAGCAATCCTCCTGTCTCAGCCTCCTGAGTAGCTGGCAGCACAGGTGTACACCACCACACCTGGTTAATTTTCTTCTTTTTAAAGAGACAGTTTCTTGCTATGTCATGCCCAGTCTGGTCTTGAACTCCTGGGCTCAAGTGATCCTTCCACCTTGGCCTCCCAAAGTGCTATGATTATAGGTATGAGCTACTGCGCCTGTCCCAGTATTTTTCAAGGTAAGTTATATACGTAGTGAAATGTACAAATCTTGTGTACCGTTAGTGAATTTTGATAGATGCGCATAAGTTATAACACAAACCCCTATCAAGATAAAATTATATGATTATCCTTTTTTATGGAATATTTGGCTGTGTGTGTGTGTGTTTCTTTGTTTTTTGTTTTTTTTTTTGAGATGGAGTATCACTGTGTTGCCCAGGCTGGAGTACAGTGGCAAAATCTTGGCTCACTGCAACCTCTGCCTTCCTGGTTCAAGCAATTCTCCTGCCTCAGCCTTCTGAGTGGCTGGGATTACAAGCACCCACCACCAGGCCTGGCTGATTTTGTTTGTAGTTTTAGTAGAGATGGGGTTTCACTACTTTGGCCAGGTTGGTCTCGAACTCCTGACCTCAAGTTATCTGCCTGCCTCGGCCTCCCAAAGTGCTGAGATTACAGGTGTGAGCCACAGTGCCCGGCCTTTGGCTGTCTTGTAGTTCAAGTACATAAGTTCTACATTTCCCTCACAATTAAACTCTGCTTTTCTGATTGTTCATGATCTTTCATTGGTTCTTCAGTTTGTTACATTGACTTGAGGACAGGGCCATCTCCAGCTTACTTGCCAGCTTACTTGGCATGGAGCATAGTATGAATGATGGGCTTGTTACTGTAGTCATCATTCTCAGTTCCTAACTGGTATATATGTAGATTCTTCATTGATTAAAAATTCCTTTGATGTGTCATGTTTCCAGTCATTTTCATGAATCAAGCTGACCATATTCCTTTTAGTTTTCCAATAGAACATGATTTGTTCAAGTGGCTTTGATGTTAAGGGAGTGCATTCCTTGATACCGATCCTTTTTTTATTTTTTCCGTGGCTGCCATTTGTAGGTATTGTTTAAGATTCCTCAGACTGGTTTAGGAGAAAAGGATGGTTCTGTGAGTCTCTTCTCCATCTATACCCATTCCCTTGGTGATCTCATCTAGGCTCGTGACTTTAAATACCTCTATTCATGGATGATGACTTATAAATTTATGTTTCCAGCCTGGACCATTCCCCTGTACTTACCACCTCTACTTGGATGACTAATAAACATTCTAACTTTAATATGTCACATATTGAATCTTAACTGCTCTGCATCCCCCACTTTTCTAGTATGTTCCACTGATAGTCTTCTTAGTCTTAGTTAATGTCAGGTCTTGGTATTAAATTAGTTAAAATGCTGGTTACAAGTAACAGCGCTTGGTGTGGTGGCTCATGCCTGTAATCCCAGCATTTTGTGAGGCCAAGGCAGGTGGGTTGTTTGAGCCCAGGAGTTTGAGACTGGCCTGGGCAACGTGGCAAAACCCCATCTCTACAATAAATAAAAAAATTAGGCAGATGTGGTGCCATGCACCTGCAGTCCCCGCTATTTGGGAGAATCACTTAAGCCCAGGAGGCAGGTGTTGTAGAGAACTGAGATTGTGACTCTGCAATCCAGCCTGGGTAGCAGAACAAGACCCAGTCTAAAAAACAAAACAAAAAAACAGAAGAGAGTAAGAGCGTCTAGCCTTTCATAAGTGTATCTAACCCCCAGACTCCCTTCTCAATTTAAACTGAGGGTGTGTGTGTGTGTGTGTGTTTGTGTAAAGATTGATACAAAATATAAAATACTGGAAAGGTAATATCTTGAAAATACTGATTATATTCCATTGTGGTACCTCTGATGCTGAAATAATTGATGAATAAATCAAATACTGATTATTGTTTTTGGAAAGCTAGTAGGTTTATGTTTTTACCGGAAATATATTTGTTTAATAATTTCAGTTATAGATTATTAGGGTGATGGATTTGGTGGGAATGGCAGCTGAACTTCAGATAAACCCTTTATAGTTTGTCCTGTTCTCGCATCTAATTCAAAGCAAGCACAAATTGAGTGTCTAAATGATGATATTACTTATGCACTGTAATTTTTTTTGACACTTTAGGAATGCTGCATCAAAGCTAAGAAAATTCCTGACCCCCTGCTGTTAGGTTTTCATGTGGAATAATAGATAAATCTTAGACTGGCAGTTTTGTTTTGTTTTGTTTTGTTTTGTTTTGTTTTTGGAGATGGAGTCTCGCTCTGTCACCTAGTCTGGAGTGCAATGGCCCAATCTCAGCTCACTGCAACCTCTGCCTTCCGGGCTCAAGCAATTCTCCTGCCTCAGCCTCCCTAGTAGCTGGGATTGCAGGCATGTGCCACCATGCCAGGCTAATGTTTGTATTTTTAGTAAAGACAGGGTTTCACCATGTTGCCCAGACTGGTCTTGAACTCCTGACCTCAGGTGATCCACCCGCCTTGGCCTCCCAAAAACTGGCAGTCTTAATACAGTAATAAAATGGGCTCTAGTTGTTGGAAGTTGACAGCAAGTGTCAGAGAGCAGTTTTGCACACATTGGCTTGAAGGGACTTTCAGGAGAAAAAAGGGAGATATGGTGATGTGGCACTGTCCCAGTTGCCTGCAGGAGTGTGCTGAGGATGGTATATTATTTTTCTTTTCTTTCCCACTGCCGTTTTTTTCTCCTGGTAAATTTCAAGGGGAAAATAGAGAGGTAGCACTGTCAGGGCACTCCTGAACCAATTCTTTATTTTTTTTTTATTTATTTTTATTTTTTTTTAAGATGGAGTCTTGTTCTGTTGCCCAGGTTGGAGTGCAGTGACACAGTCTTGGGTCACTGTAACTCTCCACCTGCCGGGTTCAACAGATTCTTCTGCCTCAGCTTCCTGAGTAGCTGGGATTGTAGAAACGCACCACCATGTCTGGCTAAGTTTTGTATTTTTAGTAGAGATGGGGTTTCACCATGTTGGCCAGGCTTGTCTCGAATCCCTGACCTCAGGTGATCTGCCTGCCTCAGCCTCCCAAAGTGCTGGGATTACAGACGTGAGCCACCGCACCCGGCTCTGAACACAGTTCTTAATGTGTGCATGGACGATCTTTGCATGGAATAGTTGCTAGTGCCTGATCTTCATTTCTTTTTCTTTGTTTGGATCCAAAACTGTGGCAGAACATACTTTGACATGAAATTTTGCAGCTTTCTTGCGGGCAATTCTATGGAATCCCAAGAAAAGTGGAATGAAAGATTACTGCCTATTCTTACCCCAAGAATTCTACATTTGTGAAATTTTTGCCGTATCTTCTGCGGCCCAATTTACATTCCCCACTCAGCAAAAGAGCAAATTTTATTAAAGATGTGAAGGGTGTTGGACTTTATTTGGTCACAGAATTGGAGTGAATGCTAATTATTAAAAGTAAAAAGGGTACAGCTTAGATGGCAGGTATTCTTGGACTTTTAAAAGTGAAAGCAAAATGAGTAAATGGTGTTTTATACTTGAATTTGTATAAAGAGCAAAGAGAAGGGTGGACTGAAAAGATAACTCAGATGAGTGACTGTGTTTTTTTATTGTGATTTCCAAATTGTGTAGATTATTTTGCAGCTGATAGGCAGTTAGTTTTGTGAATTTGAGAGAAGCAGGTAGTAAACCCAGGGTCAAGAGATGTGGGAAAGTAGAGAAAAGTTGTAGATGAAGGAAGAGATGAGAGGATTTTCCTTGTTGGATAAACTAGATTATGATCTTAGAAAGACAATACCAAGAAAGAAGTTTTCTTGACTTGAAAAATCTGGGCCATAAGATCTGATAAGTTCTGATAAGATTGTGAGTCTTTCATTGAGATAGATTAATTCTGAGCAAGCTTTCTGTGGAATAGAGATTTCAGTAATATGAAGGATTACTAGCCAGCTATCACAAAACATACGCTCCTGCGTGCATTGAACTCTAATGGATTTTCTTTGTGTTTTTAAATTCTCATACCTCTCCTGCCCACACCCCTCAATAATTCTGGCAGATCTGCCTTGGAACCAAATTTGCCACAATTGAAAGGGCTGTTTCCTAAATTAGATGTGATAGACTCAAAGTACATTTTTTTTTCTAAGCAAATAGGGAACATAATAGTGATCCTTAATTCTCAGCCATGTATTTTGTCCTAAAATATAATTGTCCAAAGCTGAGACATCAGTGAAATTATTTCTTATGAGAAAATAGCATCTTTTTATGATAATGGGTAGTACTTGTTGTCCTATATAATTTTATTGACCAAAGAAAAGATACCACTTGATTTTAAGTAGCTACCTTACTTAGAAGGAATTTTTGAATTACGGATTTTGAACCTTTAGAAATTTAGCCTTGATTCATAAAGCCAAACCAAAGTAATATTATATCTAATGTTATAGTACATTATGCAAAGCAGATTACTTGACTGTGAGATAATGTGGTCAGTTTTACATCAATATTAGATGTAAAAAGTGTAACAAGGCTGTTGAGGTTTACTCAAAGTTCTAGCTAATTACCAGTTCTCATTTTGAATACTGCGCATTAACTTAGTGAGAGAAGAAAGACTAGAAAGTGGGGTTTTAGGAAGCAGCAAATGGGTCTAACATGTTTCTAATGTGATTACATTCTCTATTTGATGGATCTGTAGTATTTCACTCTACACCTTGCTATTAAAAATAGCAAAAACAGTTGTGAGCGTTTATTCTGTGCTGGCCTCAGGACTTACATGAATAAACCATCCTGTGGTTGTTATTGCTATTAATTCTGTTTTACAGGTCAAAGGCCCAAGGTACATAAAGGTTGAAGGACTTGTCAAGGGTCACAGGCTCAAGTGTGGAGCAGGGCTCCTAACTGCTGTGCCACTTAACTTGCTTCTGTTGAAAATCTAGGGTTTTTTTTTTTTTTTTTAATGGCTTCTAGAAAGAGACAGTTAAATTTCTGACCATTATTCAGGCTAATGATTGGTTTATCTTTTTTTTACATAGGTAATTTATTTTTTTGAGATAGCATCTTGCTCTATTGCCTAGGCTCGAGTGGAGTGGTATGATCACAGCTCAGTGCAGCCTTGATTTCCTGGGCTCAGATGATCCTCTCCTTCAGCCTCCCAGGTAGTTGGGACTACAGGCAAGTGTCACTACACCTGGCTAATTTTTGTATATATATTTTTTTTTTTGTAGAGACAGGGTTTTGCCATGTTTTCCATGTTGGTTTTGAACTCCTGGGCTCAAGCAGTCCTCTTCCTTTAGGCTCCCAAAGTGCTGGGATTCCAGGTGTGAGCCACCGCACCCACCTGCTTTATCTTTTTTTTTTTTTTTTTTTTTTTTGAGACGATATCTCACTCTGTTGCCCAAGCTGGAGTGCAGTGGTGCAATCTTGGCTCACTGCAGCCTCCACCTCCCAAGTTCAAGTAATTCTTCTGCCTCAACCTCTGGAGTAGCTGGGACTACAGGCATGCACCACCATGCCTGGCTAATTTTTTGTATTTTTTAGTAGAGATGGGGTTTCACTATGTTGGTCAGGTTGGTCTTAAACTCCTGACCTCATGATCTGCCCACCTGGGCCTCCCAAAGTGCTAGGATTATAGGTATGAGCCACCATGCTCAGCTACTTTATCTTTTTAAATGTGTTCTTTCTTAAGAAATTTTTAGTTATTGTCTTACAGATTCTTACCTAAGGAGAACACATATAAATATCAAAAGTATTTTACAGCCCAGTTGGGTTCTTCTTACCTGCTGCACAGAAAAAGCCAGTATCCCGAGACAGCAGGAGTTGCAGCAGAGAAAGAGTTTAAAATCGCAAGGCCATTTGAGGTGGACAAGATACCTTTCAAATCCACCTCCCAGAGAATTTGGAGACAAGATTTTTAAAGATACTTTGGTAAGCAATGGCTAGGGAATGGGTACTGCAGATTGATCGGGCGCTAGGCATGAAATCATAGGGGTGTCGAAACAGTTTGTTGGTATGGGTCACCAGTCCAGGTGGTATGAGTTGGTCCACTAGAATGCAGTCTGCAAAATATCTTAAACATCAGTTTTTTTTTCTTTTCTTTTCTTTTTTTTTTTTTTTTTTTTTTTTTGAGGTGGGATTTTGCTCTCTTGTCTAGGCTGGAGTGCCGTGGTGGTCTTGGCTCACTGCAACCTCTGCTTCTGAGACTGAAGTGATCCACCCACCCAGCCTCCCAAGTAGCTGGAACTGCAGGTGCACCACACCCAGCTACTTTTGTATTTTTAGTAGACACAGGGTTTTGCCCTGTTGACCAGGCTGGTCTCGAAACGCTGACCTCAGGTGATCTGCCCACCTCTTAAAGTGCTGGGATTATAGGCATGAGCCACAGCATTTGGCCTTTTATTTTTTATTGATTTATTTTTTTTAAAGACAGTCTCCTTCTGTTGCCCACCCGTTGCCCACCCGTCTTAAGTTTCACAGTAGTGATGCTATTTATAGAAGCAGTTAGGAAAGTTACAAATCTTGTGACTCCTGAGCAGTAAACAATTATAGAAAGCAAGTTAGGAAACAGTAACGGGCTACTGTTTAACTATGCTTAAATCTTATCAGAATAATTTTAACCTTACCACCTTTCATTAGTTTTACAAAGGCAGTTTCAGACCCAGAACAGGGAATGGGGATTGGGTTTTAGGAAGGGACTATGATCATCCTTGCTTTAAAGCCGTAAACTAAATTCCTCAGCTAAATTATAAACTAAATTCCTCCCATAGTTAGCTTAGCCTATGCATAGGAATGAACAAAGACAATTTGTGAGGTTAGAAACAAGATGGAATCAGTTATATTAGATTTCTTTCACTTTTGTAACTTTGCATTGGTGGTTTCATGCACAACCAGAGATGTTGTGTGAAATATGCTTCTCTTCATTCCTGATGTAGGTAGTGGAAGATATTTTTAATTCCTTGTGTAGAAGATGTGTAATATAATGTAGTAGGTATTTACTGGATGTCCCTTATGTGTTGGAGCCCTGTAGTCTGGTCCCAAGGATGTGATAAAGAGGAAGCATGAGTTGTTCTTTAAGAAAGTGCTTGGTTCATTCTTGCAGAACTTCTAGGCTCCACCCAGCCTTGGGTGATGAGGTCATCACAGAGCATGCAGCATGCTTGTGTAGGCTCCTTACCCTTAGGCTTTATCAAGGATCCACATGAAGAGCATCTCTGCCTTTTCTCCAGAAGCTCCTTAGAGGTACAGTCTAGCATGGTTCCTTATTGTTCTTACAGCTGGCTCCATTTTATAAATAATTCACGGGCTTTTTCACTTAAATGTCTCTCTTTCCAGAGAAACCGGTGTGCTACTTTATCCAGTGAAAGCTGTTGGTTTCATTCTTTTCTTTGGCCACCAGGAAGATCAGGGCTAAATTGGTGTATACTGTATACTAGAAGTAACGGTTTCATTGCTTTACTAGGGCGTTCTAACCCCTTTTGTAATTTATCAAAGCCCTTTAGATCTGGTAAAACATCTGGACCCCCACACAGTATTGTATTATAATTTTAAGATGTTCTTGGATCTTGAAACATACCCTGGACCCTTAGGGTTAAGAGTCCTGCTTTTGATCTTTTTATATCTTTATTTCAACTGTTCTGTACATAGTTTTATTCTAAGTTAACTTGACTTGATAGAAGTAGGTTATATGTAAACGATAAATAACATTGTTTTTAGAGATTTTGGGTACTGAGCAGTTGCCCTCTATGTACTTGACAGCGAGGCAATGGGAAGTGTTTTTGTTCATCGAAACAAGAGGAACTTTTTTGGCCCTCATGATGATTAAATTGGTGGGCTAATATAAATGGCTTTAGAGGCTGCGGTGGCTCACACCTGCAATCCCAACAATTTGTGGGCTAAGGCTGGTCTCTACATACATACATACATACATACATACATGCTGTAGAGTTTTGGTCCATTAATTTTCCAGGAAAAGCAACCTGCAGATTTTGTTGTAACTCTTTTATTTATTTATTTTATTTCGGTGCAAATACCAGGGCCTAAAAGATGGAGGTCTTATTCTCTAAATGCAATTGTCAATAGATATTCAGTAAACCTATATGTTTATGACCTTTTTACGCCTCTCCTATGTGGTTTTTGGTAAAATCTTAAAGCTATAAACAGGCTTTGGAAATTATCTCTAGCACTGCAGTTTTAAAATCTGTTTCCTAAGTAAGGCATGAGCCATTGGCTTCTACCCATCAGGATTGCTGTTGACAGACGCTTCTTCATGCTGGATCTCTAGTGGGAGTTCCTGAATTGGAGGCCTTGGCCAAGACTTTGGTCTTGAGCCTCCATATATAGAGGGTGGTATTTTCATTTGTGGGCTTTGCAGGATACGATGCTTGATTGTACTTGCCTTTGGAGATTTCTTGCTCTTTACTGTCCCCTTCAGATAGTAGAAGGGGAGGTTTTAAGATGTGTCCCTTAAGAGTGCTCCCAAAACTAATGGTCAAATTTATGCTGAGGAGAAATGTTTGCAGTAGCTATGACTTTCACTTCTTTTTCCCCTTCCCTCTTTGTAAAAGACAATTTGTAGCACATTTTGTCTAAGGGAAATATGACTACCCCAAATTTTTAAACAGACCATGAAGAATCTATTATATATTTGAGTGGGAACCTGAGAATGCCGTGGCATACAGACAAAATTAATTAAAATAACTGATAAATCAGTTGTAGCTTTAAATGGGATTTTCAAAATTAAAATGTAGGAGAATTATGTTAATAAGCTCTGCTTTTAACTCTATCAAGTGTAGGAATGTGTTCCTTTGTGCAGTTTAAAACCACCATCACCTATGCCCTCTAGTGCTTATAGGATAAGTTTGACAATAGTGTTCCGTGTTTCCTTCTTCTGCCGTAGTTACTGTTGAAGTTCCTGGTGTGAGAGTTCTCTTAGTTGCTCTGATCCCAGCTTCCCTGAGCATTGGAAAAAGTGTGGCTTTACTTATTCTCCCATCTGGTTCTATGATGCTGCTGTGGGACTGGAGAAACAGTGAGTGCATCTGGGCAAATATGGCAGACTCCTGGCAGTCAGCTCCTGGAAGCTAGGGCAGTTTATGCCCTAGTGCTGCCCAGGTATAGAATCCTGTCCTGAGGGTGTTTATCTGTACCAAGCCAAGGACATTATAGTTCACCCTTGAGCAACATGGGCATGAATTGTTAAGGTCTACTTATCTTGGTGGGGGTGCCCAGGCTGGAGTGCAATGGCGCGATCTTGGCTCAGTGTAACATCTGCTTCCTGGGTTCAAGTGATTTTCCTGCCTCAGTCTCCCGAGTAGCTGGATTATAGGAACCACACCCAGCTAATTTTGTATTTTTAGGAGAGACGGGGTTTCTCCATGTTGGTCAGGTTGATCTTGAACTCCCAACCTCAGGTGATCCACCTGCCTTGACATCCCAAAGTGCTGATGTTACAGGCGTGAGCCACTGCGCCCAGCTAAGGTCTACTTATATGTGGATTTCCTTCCACCTGTGCTACCCCTGAGACAGTAAGACCGACTCCTTTCTCTTCCTTCTTAGCCTACTCAACGTGAAGATGACGACAAGGATGAAGGAATGCCTTTATGGTGATCCAATTCTACTTAGTAATAAATGTATTTTCTCTTATGATTTTCTTTTTTCTTTTTTGAGACGGAGTCTTGCTCTGTAGCCCAGGCTGGAGTGCAGAGGCATGATCTCGGCTAACTGCAACCTCTGCCTCTGGGTTCAAGTGATTCTCCTGCCTTAGCCTCCTGAGTAGCTGGGACTGCATATGCACACCAGGTTGCCTGGCTAATTATCATATTTTTAGTAGAGATGGGGTTTCACCATGTTGGCCAGACTCGTCTCGAACTCCTGACCTCAGGTGATCCACCCACCTCAGCCTCCCAAAGTGCTGGGATTACAGGTGTGAGCCACCATGCCCCGCCATAGTTTTCTTAATAACATTTTATTTTATCTAGCATGTTTATTTTAAGAATACCATATATCATACATGTAACATATAAAATATGTCTTACTTTGACTGACAGTATTAAATATGTGTTACTTAATATGGGCTGACCATTTATGTTATCAGTAAAGTTTTTAGTCAGCAGTAGCTATTAGTAAAATTTTGGGAGAGTCAAAAGTTGTATGCAGATTTTTGACTGTGTGGAGTGGGGGTTGGCATCCCTAACCCCAGTGTTGTTGAAGGGTCAACTGTAATTTAAAATCTTCTTTTTTTTTTCCCATCCATACTCACTGAGTCGGCAGCTGGGGTGGAGGAGGTCATGTAGGCATCCTCATGATCCCAGTGTGTCAGCACCTGTAGACCTCCCTTCTAGGAGTGGTGTGCAAGATGCTGCTGGGATGGACATCAGCCAACCCCCAGGGTAGGGGCCAAGTCACTGTATGCTAGGTACAGGCAATTGCCTACTGTTCCAAAGCTCTCTGTGGTGGCAGTTCATTGTAATGGAGGATTTTGAGAGGGGCAGCCAACCCCAGGCCCTGTGAGCCTGGGACAGCTGTTTGTCCACTTGCTCAGGCTCTTGACAGAGCAGCAGCTTATTGCATGACAGCTTTTTAGGCACTCTCCCTTCTCATCACTTTTCCTTTACTTTCTTCTTTTCCTAGTTTTCCCTTTCTCTGAATGAAGACAAGTGATGATTAGCTGCCCCTTTTTTCAGTGGACACATTTGGCATTGTAGAGGAACATGGTACAAAACAATTGTTCATTTAAGATTTCTGTATGTGTCACAAACAGCTTTTCAAGTTTCACATGTCAAAATAGATAGGTTATCAAGGAAAAGTTAAAAAAAAAAAAAGGCATTCACTTTTTATAGTATACACAATTTTAATAACAAAACTTTCCTGTACACTCTTTGTTACCCTCCCCCTCCCAAAACCCCCTGCATAATAGTATTTTTTTCCCACCCTCAACCCATCTGCCCACCTCCCACCCAAAAAGAAAAATGGCTCTTGAAGGTGATTGAACACAATGTATTTGGACTGTACTTTGAGTTTCCAGTCTCAGTGTTGATAGGAAGGTTCACCAAACATTCCATATATATCAGACTTAAAACAAAAAAACAACCCACTAAGGACAAAAATGTTAGTTCAAAGAATTGCAGAAGTTTCCAAGTGTTTGCAATAGCAGAATGAAAGCTCAAACAGTCATTTTCTATTTGTTTTTGGCCTTATTCAAGTACTATGAGTTTGCTCCAGGTTAGTTAGAGAAATAATTAAATATCTATAGATGGCCTTATTGTCTCTTTTCTTGTCTTTTTCTGGTTCAAGGGCTTTAACCAGTAAGATACGAAAAGTACATCCCAAAACAGACTTTTCAGATAGGTCTGTTGCTGTATTGCTGTATTAGGAAAACGATCATGTAAGTCAGCTGTTAAAAATATTCTTTAACAAATTTTATATTGATATCCACACTTCAGAAAAAGAACAGGACGTTTATATCTTTTTCCCCTGATAGCTGTGTGTAGGAAGTGTGCCTTAAGAAAATGAAATGCCTGTTTTGAATTTTAGAATTCAAACCTAGTGCTACATGGGGCTCATTTTTATTGGAAAGATGGAGTCTAGCTCTTGGTGACTAGCATTAGAATAAGCAGATGGATTTTAATAATTAGTGGCGTTGGGAAGTTCAGTCAATTCCATTTATTGAATTGGTACAGAAATTAACTTAGGCACATTAAGAAATTACATGTGTTAGTACAGATTTTTGGCTTAAAAATTAGTATCTTTGCTTTTTGATGCTGGCAGTGGGTATTCTCAGAGTTGTGTGTGGATTTGCAAGTTTATCAGCCCACTCTTTTCAGAAAGGTGATTGAAATCCCTGGCGAGCTACAGAAATGAACATAAACGATTTCAAACTAGTTCTTGGTTTCTAGGTGGGTATGGTATCATAGTCTTCTTTAGCTTTCCTAGTTCCAGAAAGGTTAATTATTTTTCTGGTTCTTAACAGTCATTTTCCTCTAATCTTAAAAATAGAAAAGAAAAAAAAGGAATAGGTGGTGGTGGTGAAGAGGATAAAACCGCACCAAAAAACAAAAGCCCTGCCACTGTGTAACCAAGATCCGCAGCGTTGCTGTGATGCTGTTCCGTTCTAGCCAGTTGGTAAAGAAAGCACAGATGACTAACAGTCTAATCTTCAAACCTGTGCTGATTCGGAGACACAAATGGACAAAAACTAAAGGAATTCTTGCCTTCTATAGGCAATTAAAAAGGGAAATTTTTGCTTTAAATGAAAAAAGGAAAATACCTTTTTGGTACTACTGTCATTCACTTTTCTTAAAGGGCATCACCAAAAAAAAAAAAAAAAAAAAAAAAAGGAGGGCAAAAAATTTTCATTTTTTTTTTTTTTTCCAGCTGGAAAGTATGCCTTGCTAGCCTTGGCTATGTTGTTCCTCTGAATTAGTAAATGGCTTGCTTTCCAATTCACTTTTCTCCTGACCAAAGGATTTTGCCAGTTAATGGTCCTTTAAGGATTAAGGTGGAGATTCCTAGCCAAAGAAGGGGGTTTCTTCCCCATCCCACAGTTTGAATCTTAATTTTGGTTGTGGTTTGAAATGATGGGAAAGACTCTGCTGCTGTCCTTCAGGGCTGATGGAATCTTGTGTGCTCAGGACACAGTTGTGTTGTGACCAAGCTGTCTGTCACCTGACAAATGGCTGTGGTCACCCTGATAAATGGGTTGGTAAACTTTAGCTCATGGAACTCTTATTTGTAATAGGGGCTTCTAATTCAGCCTGTCTGTGGGGAAGTAGGATGCTGTGCTCTATGCTGTTAAATCAGCTTCTGTTTCTACCCAGCCAAGCCCAGGGTCTGGTTTAACAAGAGACGAAAATACTCACTGCTCGAGATCAACTGAATTGAACTGGGCTGAGACTTTGACAAACTAATCTGCCCACCTTAAAAATGTAGAGAACATATTGTTACTGTAATTTGTAATCTTGTCTGCTTTCTACTGAGATATGTTAGGTGAAGGGTGGTAAGGTACCCATCTCTTACTGTTAAAGAAGAAAAATTGTGATTAAATCTTACGGGTTAAACTGTAGTCTGTTATTTTCAGTTCAATCCTGGGAAGAAAATATGCCCTGAACTGAAGGATATCATGTTAATGTTGATGTTAAGGAAAAGATAACTTTAAAAATGGTAGTGTTTTTTTCCCTAAGGTTTTATGCCTTTTTTCTACATACAGTAAATTGCAGTTATAAAAATACTAATTTTCTAAAATCAAGTTAGTGCTGTAATTTTACAGTTTTTTGAATATATGGAACGATGTTTATGAAAAAATTCCGTGTGAATGGATAGCTTGCATCTAAATTCCAAATATGTAGTAGGCCTTCTGTAGAAATCATAATTGAAGAAACTGAGTACCTGTGATTCTTTTTTGCATGAAAAATGTGGCATTCTTATCATTTCTTAATTATGGAATGTTTATATTTAAATTGGAGAATCTACCCCCTTTCCCTTTTCAGCAGCAGGTCCTTTCCCTGTTTGGTGCAGATTGTGTATAATCATTCTTGGCTGTCTTGTAACTCCAGCTAACCTGAGAGTCGGATTTCAAAATCTGCCTTTCCTTTTAATCCCTCACCTCCATGTAGCCTTCAGGTTATCACTGTGTGGCTGCATAGCCATGTCGAGTTATTCTACCATGAGATTCAGTGTTTCTTTACTTACACTGAACTGCACTTATAGCGTGAATGTGTGTAAGATCAAAATTTATTATATAATAGTTAGAAAGTGCTTTTTTTCATGGTTCCTTTATAATACAACAAGAATCAGTGTTACGCCTGTTGCTAGCCAATTATTTTTAACTTGGCCCTTTGAGGTTTGAAGATGAGGAAAAAGCAGAAGAAAGAGGTTTAAACCCCTTTGTCAAGGCATCTTTGATCATGATAGTTGAGAGAGTGAGTGAGAGAGAAAGAGGGAGAGAGAGAGTGTGTGTATTTGTGTATGTGTATGTGTGCTTTTACATTGGAGGGAGCATGTCAGGATTGTTAAATTGACTCAGTTTGTCTTATCTCCAAAATATTTTCTAAATCTTTTTTCACATATTATTGTAAACATAGGATTTAGTAAGTTAGTACAATGACAATTTAATACTAGTTTAAAACAATTGCCTAAATGCCACAAAAATCATGTCCATTGTAAGTCAAACTAGAAATGTATGATAAGAAGTCGGTGTAATTATTTAGTATTGATTTCATTGTAATGAGACCTTTTCACATTCATTTGGATTCATTGTGTAAATATATTGAAGAGTCACTCAGCTTATTAGAATTATACTAAAGGGTTCTGATTTCATGATACGGACTTTTGATAATATCTACTAACCCAGGCAAAAACTCTGGAATAAGAATGTTTAATATTTACCAGTCTTTAGCATACATGAAATTTTACTTCCCACACTGGCAGCAAATTGAAGATTTGAGTAAATACCAAATTATCATACAAGAGAACTTTACTAAGTCTCCTTTTAAGCAGCAAGATAGTTGTGGTACATGGGATGGAGAGCAATGATCAAACAGGTATTAATCCATATCTGTTTCTGCCCAATACTTCTTTTTAAATTGTTTTCAGTAGAAAAAAATAGCATATGGAGACCTTAGTGTAAAGGTTTACACACAGTTGTATATAATTACATACATTTCTTATTTTGAAGTAAGCATCTTAGACTTTCCAACAGGAGTGCAAATTAACGTGAGCATTGATTCATTTAACACTTAAAATATGGTTCCATTTAAAAAATTAAAAATACTTCAACACTTCAAAAACTAAGTCTCCACTTAGTTTGGAAAATTAGGCTTAATGTCACCATTGGTAAAAATTAGATATGTATTTAGCCTCTACTATGTAAAATAGGTTACTTATCTGATGTGATTTTTGTTGACGGGTAGATATTATACTTCACATTCTTTGTATGGCAGCTGCTGACACTTGCACTGTCCATAACCATTAATGATGATGAAGGGTCCTTCATGGGTGGGTTCATATTCATTATATGGTCCTTGGTCTGACATGTTTGACATATGGAGTCGTGTTTGGGATCGGAGCTGCCTGTGGTTCTGAACCATTGAGCACTGCCTAATTCTTCTTAAAGTGGGAGGGCAGCACTTCCTGGAGATGAACACTATAAAAATAATAAAAAAGAAAGAAAACAATAAAGCCATTGTTCCTGTAATTACCCGCTGAGTGAAGATGGCATTGTCTGGTTCAGGAAAGTGTTCCTCAGTAGTAACTGCTATGCCTGCAGTAGTTGGGATTTCTTTGTCTCCCACATGGTAACTTGATGAGCTTATTCTTTTTGTATATTCAGTGGTTGGATCTCTGTAAGTTGTAGCCATGACAGTCACAGTGGTTGACAAATTCCAGCAGAGCTGAAATCCATGGACTGCATCTAGAATATCCTCTCCTTGGGTGTGGTCAGGACTGTGGCATAGGATAGAGTGCTCCCACCGACCTTGAAAACTGCCCAGCCAGGAGGCCAGAGCACATATTCGGGCACTGCATTCCCACAGATTGCCAGAGAGGCCAACGGTTGTGAGAGATCTCAGGGAGTTTAAGATCTTGGAATCAAGGCTGTTTAACTTGTTGTTATCCATGAGGAGTATTTTAAGATTGGGCATCGTTTCAAACACTGTCAAGTCGATGGCTTTGATTTCATTTCCAGTCAGGTCTAGCTTTTCTAAAGTGCCCCAGGTCCACTCCATCCCACATGTCAGGTTGCTGATTTTGTTCCATTGTAAGAAGAGTGTGTGCAGACTACTTAGCCGTAGGAAATGAGCAAAATTAATCTTCGTCAGCTGGTTGTGCTCTAGGTGAAGCTCTCTCAATTTGATTAATCCTGCAAATCCATTGCGAGCCAAACTTCGCAAACGGTTTGTGCTCAAATCCAGAAACTCCAGACTACGACAGTCCCAGAACAGGCGTACTGGGATAGTCCGCAGGGAGTTGGAACGTAAATGCAAGGTCTGCAGCTTCCGAAGGCCATAGAAGAGCTCTGGGTGCAGAGATGACAGCTGATTAAAAGACAGGTCCAAATTTTGCAGGTTAATCAGTTGGGTAAAAGTTGTGTTTGGCAAGTAAAATATTTTGTTGGAACTTAAGATTAATTCCTTAAGTTTATATAGTCCTTGAAAAGCATCTTCTTTTACTGTTGAAATTTGATTGTGATCTAAGTGGAGCCAGGTAAGTTGACTGAAGCTGGCAAATTGATCTCTTTCAAGCTCTGTGATGTGATTGTGCCTCAGGGACAGGCCCAGAGAGCCCTTGTCTGTGGTGTTTGGCACTGAGTGGAAGCCCTGAGAGTCGCAGTAGAAGAGCAGCTTCTCGCAGCGGCATTTGGGTGGACACGCCATACCCAGGGCAGGCAGCATTTTTAAAACCATGCTCATTGCATATATTGCTGCCAGCATAGGGGCCCCTAATGGCCACTTGAAATGTAAGCCTGCAGAATATAATTTAAGGAAAACAAGAAGATAGGATATTTTTCAGCAGAACATATGGGCTATTAAAAAAAAAAAAACCACCAACATTATAGCAAAAGATTTCACTGCATATAACAATTTTCATTTACTGCAGAAAAATTAACCTTATCAGTATGACTGCAACAAAACTTAAACCGTTTAAAAAGAAGATAAAACATGTCTCTAGTAGCATCAGCATTACATGCTTTTGCCTAAACCTCAGAATCCAAAATATGACAGTGATTTCCCTCATAAAATGTGAATTCAGTAGCTTATTTGGAAAGCGTGATTCCTTGTTGAATGTACAAGACATAAATGCACAGACTTACCCATTCTTCTGAGCACATTGGAGGCTGCATTCAGTCGCGGTTGTTAGACTCAACGCAGTGAGTCTGTAAAAGGCTCTAACATGTAGGAGCCTTTGACCAGTTTCCTGTTTTCTGTGTCTCAGGCTTTCCAAGTAAAATTGAATCCACCAGGATGAGTTGTTTTTTTCCTTAGGATATTCCTCTCGAAAGCATTGGTTTCATTTTCTGTGATTGCTCTGATCCTTAAATCAGTTTTGAATATAAGTTACTAAATTTCTCCACGTCTAACTGCTCAGCTGGTTAATCAAAGCTTCAGTCTCCTTTCCGCAGCCGTTAGTTCTCTTGGTCTTAACTTGTTGATGGCAGATGGGTGGCTTGTTGCAGAGAAGAGCTCCTGGAGCAGCATGAGTGCATTTACTGAAAAGCTTTTCCGAGAAACGGCACAAGAATGGATTTGCTTATGTGCTGCGACCACACAGAACTGTATATAGGCTGACGTCACCGGATGACGTGTCTTTTGTTTGGGTTTTCCAGAAGCTTTACTGTTACAAAGCACCGTGCTTTGTAACAGCATCAGGGTCGTTGCAAGACCCCTTGATTACAATAAAGCGAGAAAGAAGAAGTCCTGACTTAAAAACATGGTATTCCTTCAGTGTAGGAAGCAGCAGTGAGGTTGTAATAAAGGCTGCATTCAAGAAGACCCATCTGAACAGTGAGTTGGGTTAGCGGAGTGATGATTTTTAATGCTTGTGAGAGCCAGTGTTAGACTGCCGATTCTGCATAGAGATCATCTAAATGGGCAGAAGCCTGCGCGATTTACGAAGTGCCGATTTAACACCAGCCTATGCAAGGTAGTGCTGCTGCTCTGGTAGTTTGGAAAGCCTTGTTGTCATGCTTGGTTAAAATAGAAGTGTGACTATAATTTGCTTTAGATGTGTTGATAAACTAGCTAAGTGGGCTTGGCTTCTTTGTCACCAAGAGCTTAACATTATAAACCAAGAATTAAGGGGGAGAGAAAGCTTGCAAAACAAAGCATGTGGTTATTTTTTTCTTTGAGAATTTCAGGGGAACTCTAACTCTGAAAAGATTTTCTTTCTGTCTCCTAATTTATAACAGTGTTTTGTCGCCATACTGTTTGGAAAATAATGCTGAGTAGATCTTTAAATGTCCTCTTGGGAGGACAAGGCAGTTTGATACAGTCATTTTAATGCACATGCCCTACACATTAACAGTAAAGCAGAGATGATTTAGGACAAGTGACACGGTGTAGCTGGATTCTGACATGGTCTCTTGTATTTACCTCAGAGTCTCACCTACTCCATAACTAAAAGCCTCTGCTGGTACTGAGGTTGCTGGTTGTGACACTGAAATAATAGAGCATTTGCACACTAGTTCCCACTGACTGACTTAACTGAGCCTCCTACTGTTGTTGGAACCTGTCTTGTGAATACAAAAGGTCACTCATGCTTTGGACTGGGATTTTTGTTTTGGCATATTTTTGCTTGCCCTAACTCTGGTTTTTCCCTGTTGAATGGTGTCGTTACTTTTCAGACCTCACTTATGGATGTATTAGCTCCATGTTTAGTGTTATATAAACGCAAAAGATGTTTCTAGATGAATCAGTGTTATGTTTTCAGGCCTGACAAAGGTAAGGCCTTTCATATCTCTTGCCTTACTGATTTGATCCAACATACCTATTTCTCCCATATCATTGGCACTTATCCTTTGTGAGTCTTGTCTCGGACTTGAGGACAGAAATGTTTAAAACTACTGGTGGTGTCTGTGAAACAAGAACATTGTTGCAGAATATAATTTATTCTACAGAATATAATTTAAGGACAACAAGAGTATAATACATTATATTCTAAAGAACATTGTTGGCCTTTTCAGTTCTGAGGGATTCATCCCACTGGGCAGATCTAAGAAGTAACTAATTGTCTTGGGTAAAATTTTTCTGTTGTAGTGTGGTGCTGGAGTGAGAGGTGTGAGTCTCCAAGGCCCTTCCTTAGGACACTGTGTAAAGGTGCTGTGAAAACTGCAGCAATGCAGGTGTGTGGTTTGAGTCCTCCTAGAAGTAATTCAAGATAAGATTAGAAGTACAAGAGGAAAAAATGCCTAGGAAGTACAGGGGACACAGAAGGCAGTAGGAATGCTCTGAGAGTCTTCATACCACAGGGCAGATCTGACACCTGTGAAGGGAGAGGGGAAGTAAAGAAGATGAGATCGACAGTGTGGTTCTTAGACAAATTTCATGGGCTGAATGGAAATTTCTAAGCTGAAGTTGCTGGTGAACAGACTCTTGGGTCCTTAGCAATGAGCCTGCACCAGTACGTCCTATCTGTTCCTTCTTGCTGGTTAAAGAAGGGAAGGAAGTCGGGTACCGTGGCTTACACCTGTAATCCCAGCATTTTAGGAGGTCGAGGCAGGCAGATCCACGAGATCAGGAGTTCGAGACCAGCTTGGCCAACATGGGGAAACCCTGTCTCTACTAAAAATACAAAAATAAATTAGCTGGGCACAGTGATGGGCGCCCGTAATCCCAGCTACTCGGGAGGCTGAGGCAGGACAGTTGCTTAAACCCAGCTGGCGGAGGTTGCAGTGAGCCGAGATTGCGCCACTGCACTCCAGCCTGGAGACAGAGCAAGACAACGTCTTGAGAAGGAAAAAAAAAAAAAAAGAAGGGAAGGAAATAACAGGTCCTGGTTTAGACTCCGAGAATGCTATTCCCCATCTGACCTTAATCCTTTCTATAGTCTTTCTCAGTAGGCTAGAACTTCTTAACCTGGGTCCATAAACTGTCTGGTGAAATTTTTTTTGCTTGTTCATTTTTCTGTGGATAAGGTTGAGTCAGATTCCTACAGGGTCTCTCACCCTAGATTTCAGAGCTACTATTCTACAGGAACTTGCCCCCAAAAGTTCTAAGGAAGTAGTCTCATAGGAGTGGTCTCTCTTAAATTTCTGAAATGAAAATAAGCCCTTGGGGTGTTGTAAATGCCACCTTGTGGTGAAAAAAAACCCTTTGCCACACAGGAAAAGCTGAATTAAATTCTTCTCTCAATTAACCACTTTAGTTCCATGGGGAGAAAAGCATTTTAGTTAGTTGGATTAGAGCCACCATGATTAGGAATGAGTTGTATGTTAACATGAAAGAGGAAGAGCATCTCCTTCCCCTTAAACTCTTGGATTTTAGTCTGCTTGGCCTACCTCTTATATACTAATAAATGGAAACTACTTAAATTATATTATCTGAGTACTATCATAACAGATTTGTGGGCGAGGAAAATTGCCCAGAGAAGCATCAGTGCAATAAAGAGTAATTATTTTTTGATTGCCTTTAAAGAAGCGGGCAGTAATGCTTGCAGTATCATGGTGCCCAGAGAGCACAGCCCCTTCCAGGTCACAAGCCATCTTTCTCACCTGCCCACTCTGGATTCAAGAGGTTCAGGCTATGGAACCAAAGAAGACATGGAGTTTGCCTTAAAATTGGTAGAGTACAGAGTTCCCATTGATGGAATTTTGTATCATTTTTTTGGTCTTTATCTTTCTTTAGCTAAAAGGGCTAAATAGATGTACCTATTCTTTCTAAACTTTTTCTTGGTTTCACTGTACAGCAGCTTTCTTCCACAAACATATGCCTTGACTTAAAGTGGCAGTACTACTTCTGGAAGATACTGTCCATATGATCTGTTTCAATTTTCACCGTTTTAGATGTTGATGATAAGGGAAAGGAGAAGTAAAATCTAACCCATCTCCTATCTGTAAATGATTTTAAGCAAATTAAATGAGCCAAGCGGCCGGGCTTAGGTGGCTGTAGTTGTTTGCATTCATCCATGTGAGAGTTTGCTTTTGATATGTATTGCTGATTAGGGAGTTACTCCCCAACTTGGAGAAGCAAATGTACAGATATATTCATGAAATGTTCTATTCTTCTGTGGGAGGGAGGGTAGAGAGGGAACTTTATATTTGCTTTATGCTAAAAAGGCAAATGTTTCTTTCATCATACCCAACTCCAAAAATTGTGTATGCCCTGGCACCAAAGTATTGCCTAGAGGTGCTTTGAAGAAGCTTGTTAAAATAAACCTTGTTGCTGGCAGTCTCAATCCCTGTTTTAAAAAAAAAAAAAAAAAAAAAAAGCCATTTTTAGGGTGAAGGTCCTAGATTTTGTGGGTCTTATGTCCTCTGCTAAGAACTTTTTGAGGTTTTTAACTGGTAACCACATGCTTAGGCTTATGTTATAGCCAGACTTGTATTAGAGCAAGTGGGTTTCCCTAGCTTGTCTTTTTTGAAGAAGTCCATATTAGACTACCAGAACCTGCATTTTTGCCTGGATCCTTGTCTCCATCCCTGCCTTCTGTTGATTTTATTTTGTTTTTTGTTGTTGTTGTTTTACATAGTGTCTTCCCTCTCACCCAGGCTGGAGTGCAGAGGCATGATAATAGCTCACTGTAACCTTGAACTCCTGTCTCAAGTGATCCTCCAGAGTAGCTAGGGTTACAGGCACATGCCACCATACCCAGCTGATTTTAAATTTTTTTTTGGTAGAGACAGGGGGTGGGGGTGGGGTCTTACCTGTGTTGCCTAGGCTGGCTTCAAGAGATCCTCTCGCCTTGGCCTCCCAAAGTTTCTGGGATTACAGGTGTCAACCACCATGCCAACTGATTTTGATTTTTAAGGTCCTTTGTTATCTTGTTAGTAAACACAATTGAGAAGGCAATAGAAAGGGATTCTGGTTACACTAACAATGGTAAGCGTTGTTTCTTTGGATGCACCTTACACATTTTGGGATATATCCTTCTAGTTTTGGAGACATGTGCACTTCAGCAGTTGTTGCTATTGGGGAGGTTTCAGGGTCAGAATCCTGTGACAGCCTGCTTCTCTTGTATTGTGTGTGCAGGGCTAGATAATTCAGCAGGAAATCTTGGAGCAGTGCATCTAAGTTGGACATTAGGTCACGAAAGATCTTCCATAGAGATTTGGATAGCTGAATGTTTATACTATGAAAATCTTTTATTTTTCCTATTATAGACATCAAAACAAAAATAACAGAAGCAATCTTGAAGTTTTTATGTGTGTTTGTTTCTTTGTTTGTTTTCGAGACAGGGTCTCTGTTGCCCAGGTTAGACTGCAGTGGCGTGATCATGGCTCACTGCAGCCTTGGCCTCCTAGGCTCCATTGATCCTCCCACCTTAGCTTCCCAAATAGCTGGGACTACAGGTGCATATCACCATGCCCAGCTAATTTTTTGTAGAGATGGGGTTTTGCCATGTTGCCCAGGCTGGTCTTGAACTTGTGGGCTCAGGATATCTGCCTGCTTCAGCCTCCCAAATCTTGAAGTGTTGATTAAAGCATAGACTAAAATTTTTATGGCAACCCCCCACACCCACCTTTTTAAATTCTCTGCTAGTGGCTTCATTGTGTTCATGTTTCCCCTTTACTCTCTGTGTGGCATGCTTCATCTTTTATTCTGAAATATATAGTTAAGCTTTGGGTTGTCCTTCCTGAATTTCTCCTCTCTACGTTTCTGAGTAGCTTTTGATGTAGATGCATTTCCTCTTGCCTATCTAGATGGCCAAGAGGTATACAGAGCCGTTTGCACAGGATAGAATTAAGAGGTAAGATACCCATTCATACTTACTTGAAGAATCGTTCAATTTTAGTGGGCTCTCTGACCCAGTTTTCTAAATTTAATGGGTTAGTTTGCATGTTTGTTGGCTAGATGCTAGCATTTCTGGTTGATGAAGCTTGGAAACCATGATTTGAGAACCCTCTTAATAGATTCTGGGCTGGAGGGGCAGTGACAAGTGATACGGCAAGCCAGCAAAACAAAACCAACATGGAATATGTGATGTTGTCCATGCAAAGAAAATTCGTAAAAATTTAGCCCAAAGAGAACAAGATCATTTCTTACTCTCTAAGGTTTATAGCAGCATGTCAGCATTCCATCTACAGTTGAGATGTTGAGTCCTCCTTGTATTGCACATTGCTGAAAAGGGCTTCTTGAGGCTGGAGGGAGCAGTTAGGTTAAGACTATCTTCCTTGAGAGCTGGCTCGTCTTAATGCTTGTTCCATTTGTCTCTGTGTATGTCTGCAGCGTCTGTTCTGCTCTTGGTAATTTAAGGAGAGGGTACTCTTTGAAAAGAATTTAGGAATCTAGGGCTGTATAATCATTGTATCCTAATATTGAGCTACTGTTGAGCTTTACATAAGGCTCCCAGCAACTCTTGTCACGTGTTCAGCTTAGGCAGAGCCCACCAGCCATTTGTGGGCCAGGTAGAACAACCAAGGTCAAATTGCTTCTCCTGTTATTGATTAAATGTATGTTGTATGACACTGTGTTGCCCAGCCCACAGCAAGCCTTTTAGCTTTACTCTTGAAGACATTAATAGATGCTAGTTTCCATTAGTTCTCCAACATCTTTCTCGATATTCTCTTCAAAGTTCTGTTTCTTCTCAGAAACCTTCTTGGTTGTGAGCCACAGCTTGGTTATCACTTCCTTTCTCAAGATCTTCACCTCTTGCTTTATTCAAGGTCTCTACTGTATGGATGATAGCCCAGTTCTCTTTTGTACCTGGAGGTGAACATGCTATGTGATTCTTTCCATTCTTTATTGTCTTGGGTAGAAGCAGCTTCAGATGCTCATTCTTATGTGGTTTTGTAAAATGCCATAATTCATTGATTTTTTTTAATTTTGTTTAATTTTCTAATGTATGGGGGAAGTATTTTATCTAACTAATTAGATGTTCCTGTTAAACTGATCAGACCTCCCTGTTTGTTAGCTTTTTAAACAGTCCTTAAATGTTAAGTGTTAAAACACTGTATTTCACCCTCCTCTACCCACCTCAGGCCTACTCTAGATTAAAATGTGGATAGAAAGCAGAGGTTTATTTGAAGTCTTACATTTTAACTAGTGACAGGGAGGGAGGAGACTGATGACTTGCCACATAGATTACACATGAAGTCCTATGACTTTTAAACAAGTGTCTGTCTAATTAGCCGTTGGTTTTTCATTTCATTCATGTCCAGTGGGAGACAAGTCAACAGGTAATTATCCTAAGGTATGATTTGAGAGGGTCTTTGAGAGGATATATGAGATGGTGTGGGGGCATTCTCTGGGGACACTGAACTTGAACTTAGGGCTGAGATTGGCCAGTGGAAGCTTCCACAAGGAAATAGTGTCTCATCTGAATGATGGGTAGTTGTTGGAAGGAGGGGAGAAGAGTATTTTAGGTAGGCGAGATAAGAGTACGGCATGTCTGAAGAACAAAAATGTATGTGGACGGGTCAGCATGAAAGATGGCAGAGTGACCATAGGTCTATTAAAGCAATAGAAATGACCAAATTCCCCAGGAAGAATGTGTAGAATAAGAAGAAAAGAAAGCTTTTGGGAGAAGAGATTATATGGATCTTTCAATTTAGAGCATTTTTTCTCAGAAATACAGTGGAATGATATTTATTTTGTGAAGTCAGGTTGAGTAGCTTTTTTGTAGGCTCACTGGGAAACTTTTGCCTTTTCATTTAGGGACTAAAATGTGCCTTGAGATGCCACCAGCAATGCCAGGAACATATTTCACCCTTCCAAACTGACAAGGGTTGGAGTGAAGCTTCCTCACTACTTCCAATAATAGTTACAGCTACAGGATTGCTTTTCCTAAGGTTATGTTTGAGTAACTTAATTTTTATCCAGCTAACGCTAGAAATAAAAAATCATAACTTTAATTTCCAAAGAAGTAGAATCTTGTTTTAAGATGAGCAAGCTTTATACTTTGCTCAAGCTCAGTGTTAAGATTTTGAGTATGTGTGTGTGTACTCATCTCAATTACATTTTAAAGGATTGGTACCCTAAACTTGCTATTTGGATTGTATTTTTCTAAAATGATGCTGTGATTTAAAAATGGTCTGTCTAGTATAACTTAAAGGGCTTAGTAAATAACTGCTCCTAAACTGCCCCCTTTCTGATTAATGAAGCATAAACCTCTATTTCCTGCAATAACAAGAAAGACAAATTGATTTTTCGGGTAGTTTGACAAAGACAGAATTAACAGATTCATGACGTGGGTTGCGTTGCATCTTAAAGTGAATTTTGCTACGTGACTGTAATTGTCTGAAAAGTCAAGTTCAAGGATTTAGTTTTACATAACTTTAACAGTAAATCTTTTACTCAAATTGAGAAAATTCTTGGGCATTTCAGGTTGTAGGGGATTGGGCTTTCATGAAGTCTATGTGCTCAACCTTTGGGTTTCAGATCCTAAATATTTTCTACAACAAGTGATCTATTAGAAACACCAGAAAAACCTAGTTGGCTAGGAACAATGGCAGACTTTACAGGGTTTATTTAGACAAATCTTGAAGAGAATGCTTGAGTGTCTTAAGGGATATGTGGAGACTTTCCTGTTTAAAGCATTAATTATGAAGTCAGTTTGACTGTGATTCAGTTTTAGCTACCTTTGTTTTAGATCCTGGTATTTAGATCTTTATGTCAGTAAATAATTGCATGTCTAAAGCTGACTAATGTCAACAAGAAAGAGTCAAACTCTGTAGAATGCTTGAAGAAATAAATATTCTGGGGCCTATGCCCAAGGCCCAAGGCACAGTCTCAAGAACATATTCCCAAAGTGGTTGGGGGTTATACCTTGATTTTTATACATTTTAGGAGGATGGAAATTATAGGTAGACATCAGTCAATACATGTAAGGTGTACATTCGTTTGGTCCTGAAAGCCTGGACAGTTTGAAAGTGTTGGAGGGGGGCTTCCGGGTCAGAGGTGGATTCAAAGATTTCCTGCGGTAGTTGATTGAAAGGATTAAGCTCTCCCTGAAGAGCTGAAGTCAGTACCTTTTACCAGATTCTAAAAGGTGCCAGACTCTTAGTTAAATTTATCCTAGATCAGGAAAAAAACCTAGAAAGGGAAGGAGATTCTCTACAGAATGTAGATTTTCCCCAAAAGTGACCACTTTGCAGGGCCATTTCAAAATATTAATATTTCACAGAAATATATTTTGGGATTAAATAGCTGGATTTCTTTCAGGGCCTGCTATCTGTCATGTGATGCTATACTAGAGTCCAGTGGGAATTTGGTATTTTATTGCTACAAGTAATCTGCTTTGTCAGTCTTAGATCTCTGTTTTAATGTTAGTGCTGGTCAGTTGTGCCTGAATTCCAAAGGGAGGAGAGTATAATGAGTCACGTCCAACCTCCTCCTTCCCATGATGTCCTAAACTAGTTTTTCAAGTTTACTTTGGAATGCCCTGGCTGAGACGGGGGTCCTTTCAGTTGATTGGTTGACATTCATGGCCCTAAATAAATCAGTTTATTCCTGCAGGTAAAAGTCTTCCTATTTTGAATCAGTTTTTGTTGAGACATCTTCCCCTACCATCAATATTAATGGAATACTTAATTTTATTGGCAGTACAAGAGTGCTGGGAGGGAAAGGATAAGGAGTGAGACTGTAACCAGATTTGATAGTGATCATATGAATTTTATTTATATTTCAACTCTTACTATTCCCTCTTGTCTCCTTTCTGCCCTTGCTACGTAACCTATATTCCTCAATATTCCTTCTCTTTTCTAACAGTCCATAGAGAAAAGAGTAGAGAGATAGATGGCCTTTCCCCCAATTGACAGGTAAAGTGAATAACAAATGTGCATTCAAGGCACTTAGTAAACAGTTCTCCCCATCCCTAACCATTCATCTGTTCTACTGGCTTATATACTAAGAGCATACTCATACCAAAATGTCTTGAGGGAACCCAAAGGGAAGACATAGGGCTAAATTCCTTTTTCTATTTGTATCTCTCCTGTGATTTACTGACATGTTTTTCAGAAGGAACCAAATACGTTTTGTGAAAACAAGCTTTAAATAAACTTTATAATTTAACCTACATGATGGAGGTATTTCCAGGGACACAACAATCTCCACCTGGGTTTTAAAAACGTTTTTGTCCCTTTTCTTTCAACTACTGTCTGTTTTATTCCACTTGATTTCTGCTTAGAATGTTGCCCTGGCAAATCTCAACTTAACCCCTTGACCTCTGAAAAAATACTGTTTTACATATCGCTTCAGGAGTGGCTAGTAGGTTCTTTTCTGTGCAATATAACTTCATTAAAGCTTAGCCTACGGTTTTTTTTTTAATGACCGAAGTAATACTACAAAGCATTATGATTTCAGCTGCGTAATATACATTATTAGCTCTGACCTATCAGGTATATCTTAGTTTTTAAATTTGTTGTTTTACATTGTTTCAATGCCAGGTCCCATTTTTCATGTCTTGACATTCTTCAAATCTCAGAGTTCATCAAAATCAGGTGTACCCTGATTTTGCAGTTCAAGGAGAGCTGCTTCATTAATAAAATTGGTGTATATTGAACCTTGAGTTAAAATATAAGTTTAGTTTTTAAAAGCCAAACTTAAAGCAGAGCTTTTTGTTTCTTGGCTTCTCTTATTTTGGCACAGCTCCCTCAATTCCAATCATCTGATAATGTGAAGCCTAAGAATTGTAGGGTTGGGTTTTATGAACAAAGCCACATATCCTCCCTCTGCTCCTCAGTATTTTCCAGCTTTGGGTTTAAGAAGTTGTACTGTTTTTTCTATGTTGATTTCAGCACAGATGTTTATAGGCTGTCATTAGGTGTCTTTGTAAATGAATAAAATGCACATCTGTTTTCCTTTTATCCAGGCTGGACGTAAAGAAAGAAGTGATGCACTCAATTCTGCAATAGATAAAATGACCAAGAAGACCAGGGACTTGCGTAGACAGGTAATCTGGATGAAAGTGCTGATTGTTTTTCTGAGTTCTCAATTTTGTAGTTTTGATTAGGATCAGATAATCTTAATCAAAATAACAAGCACTGGACTTACATATTTTTTTTTTAATTGAGAGAAAGGATGAATTTTCACAAGAAAATGCCTATCTTTGTTTTCTTGCTAATATGCTTCTTAATGGCTAATGACATTTCTCAAAGACATGGAATAATACAGTCTCACTGTGTTGGACTGAATAAGTTAGCTGTAGTGTGAAAGAGATGTACAGGTAGGAAAATAAATTTAAAATGACTTGGAGACCCGTGAAAATAACCTGAAGGATCTTGTTGTATTGGCTATGTACAATACAGACAGAAATTTCAGTTATTTGTTTGACTTGCTTTATTCTCATTACAATCTTGCAGTTCCCTTAGATCCTTGGTGAAGTGTTTTCAGTTCCAAATATGATAGGTATAGAGATATTTGAGCTGCAGAATTTTCTGAGTTAGTAAACAGAGAATAAAAGAAATTGAGCCTTTTAATGATAAATGACCCCGTTAACATTTTGGAGTCAAACTGAGTTTTAGTCTTTAAAGAACTTAGGGTTGAATTTATAAAACAATGTATTAAGATTTAAGAAGTTGTAACATGGACAGTTTTAAAGAGTTAGTGGATAGGTGTTTCATTGCTTATGTCTGATATAAAGCAGAATTAAAGATAGTATATATCTTTATTCAATTTCCTTTTGGTGAAGAAGTATCAGAAATGGTTATAAAGAGAACCTTAAGTTTTAAGGTTCATAGTGTATGAATCCTTTTAGGTAAACCAGATAGCTCTTTTTTCTCTCTTCTCTTTTTATTTAGCCAATTAAGCTAATTATATGTATTCCATGGCTATGTGCCAATTCAACCCAGAGCTGCTTTCAGTTCAGCTTTTGTATTATTTAAGATGTAAGCCTTAGTTTTGTAATTCCCAAGAAAAAAGGATATTGTCTCAAAAGCTGAGATTCTGTTGCTGAAATGCTGTAACTGTAGTAATGTAAACAGTTGTCTCCATGATCATATGTTTCCTGTGGAGCAGATTACATAACTGCATGGCTTACATGAGGGGTCCTCATGGAAGTGCAGCCAGTGTACCATAAGCTTCATTAGATTTAAATGTACAAGACAATAAAAAGCAATCTATTTAATACCTTTTGGTGGAAATAAAATAAAATTTTTACGATTTAATTATCAGCTCCGAAAAGCTGTCATGGACCATGTTTCAGATTCTTTTCTGGAAACCAATGTTCCACTTTTGGTATTGATTGAAGCTGCAAAGAATGGAAATGAGAAAGAAGTTAAGGAGTATGCCCAAGTTTTTCGTGAACATGCCAACAAATTGATTGAGGTAAGTGAATTAGCAGTTTCATTGACTGTAGGTAACTTGGTGAAGTGGGGTGAGTTTTAATCACGTTATTTAATTAGCCCTATTTAATTAGACTATCATCTCATACATGTAACATGTATGAGATTATAGTCTTTCATTATCACTTAATATCTAAGGAAAACTACCACTTTGGTCACTACATTAATTGTGTACATTATTAAATATTAATGATTCCTATCCTGGAAGCCTAACATCTCCACTTAATGCAGATAAAGATAAATCATGACATGACCAGACTCAAAAGATAATATGGAAAGCAGTAGTGCCTCAGAGCCAAAGCTCAGGAACCACACTGCCCGTACTTGCATCCCGGCAAGTTACCTAACCTTTCTCAATTTCCATTTCTTGTCTGTAAAATTAAGATACTAATAATATCTATCTTGGGATTATTTTGAAGACCTAAAGAGATGGTGTATGTCAAATACTTAGCTTTATGCCTGAGACATAGACTCAGAGCAGTCTTGTTGTAAAAGTGGAGAAACTGAGCCCTGACATGGGGCTAATCATTTATATTTGCATAGTAGAAATCTGTGTGTAAGTGGTTGGTTTGTAGGGTGGCAATAAGAGAGAGTGAATTACGATTTAATTCCCAGGTAGGTTAGGCTTACTCCTCCTTTTGCTAACTGAAATTCTGTTGTTTAATTTATCCATTACTGCTGTATTTTGGAAATGAGATACAAAATAAGCATATATTCAAGTTATTTGATTTTATAATCTTAATGCAGAACACCTAATACTTGTAAAGATATTCCATAGACCATTTGGTAAGCTGGTCATTGTGTAAAAGCAGAAAATGGGACTTGATGTAAAATGTGTGTCTCATACTTTTGGAATATTATAGTGATATTAGGCTATGTTTTGTTTCATTTTTGTTGGTTGGTTGGTTTGTTTTGAGACGCAGTCTTGCTCTGTTGCCCAGGCTGGAGTGCAGTGGCGTGATCTCGGCTCACTGCAATCTCTGCCTCCCGGGTTCAAGTGATTCTCCTGCCTCAGCCTCCTGAGTAGCTGGTGCCCACCACCACGCCTGTCTCTTTTTCAGGTAGAGACAGGGTTTCACCATGTTAGCCAGGCTGGTCTCAAACTCTTGACCTCAAGTGATCTGCCTGCCTCGGCCTCCAAAAGCTTTAGGATTATAGGCGTGAGCCACTGTACCTGGCTAGGCCATGTTAATACCATGAAAATATTTCAAGGAAAGCATCAGTAATCATATCATGCATTACTAATTTTACATCGTTTTCTTTGAACATTAATTTGTTATTCTGACCTGAATTCATTATGTACAGAATACATAGGTCAGTCTGCTATTCCAGTTAATGATTCTGGCATTTGGAACTAAAATTAGAAGACTTTCATTTGGTGTCTCCATTAAGCATAATCTTGTTCACAGTAGTCACATGACAGCATGGGGTATAACTTCCATGTACACAAAGATTGCACTCAGGAAGCCAGTCTCCTGTAAGTACCATATGTATTCAAAAGTCTGTCCGCCTGATAGGAAGCAAGGATGCTGCCAGCCCAAGGCCTTGGGTACCAGCACGGCGAAGGGCTCAGTGTGGCAGCTGAAGAGAGGGCAGTCCTTGTCTGTGCTGGAACACCCTTTATTAGGGCCAGCTGCACCATCCTCAGCCTCTCCAGCCTAAAAGAGCTGACACTTGCTTGGCACCTACTGTGTGTCAGCAAGTACAGTGTACTTCCCACAGCATTTCTCAGGTAAGGAAACAGGCTTAGAGAGGTTAAGTAAGTTGCCTTAAGTTCATCTGGCTTACATCCCTCCAATAATGAGCACCGTGCACTCAAGCTCACTGGCTTGATGAACAGCCTAACACCCACTGAAGCATTGAGTGGGCCGAGAGGTATTGGAGACCTTGCTCTAGGGGCTTTTTCCAAGCTTATATATTTTATTTCATTTAATTCTGAACACCACTAACCAAAGGCCTCCTAGAATTGAGTTTGGTGTTCTCCATCACAGCTCAGTTCTGACCCCTTTCTAACCTTTCTTCTCTCCACACCCCCACGCATATTAACTATGCATTAAATAACACATGGCTTTTCATTGCTTGAGGCATAACCATAGGCTTTGTAGTCCTATTCTGCAAACAGTTAAATTACATTTACGGTAATAGAGACACTAGGATGTATAATTGCTTATGTCCATGAAAAGAAAATGAGTTTTTAAAGTGTTGTAGAATCCTCAAATTCCTGACTTACGGCAGAACTTTATTCTTCAATGACAAGGCTTCTCCTCTCCTGCCACATTTGTATTACAATGAAACACTTTGAACTAGTCAGAGACTTGTTTTAAGCAAAAGTGAAATACTTCATTGTGAGTGTTTTGTTAATTTCTTGACTGCTTTATTTCTTCTTCTTCTCTCCTAACTGGATTAAATGTCTGTAGGCCAACTTTGGTTTTAAGGGCTATTTGCCATTTTCCCTGGGGTGTAAGGGAAGTAAGAGTGCTATATGAAAGCTGGGCAGGGCTGATGGAGATAAGCCTCTGGCAAGAAAGGAGGGGTTCAGACACTGCAGCCGCTGAGAAGTCTGCCAGATGTGTTTGGGTTGAGTGCTTCTCCTAAAGTACTGTAGTGCAGTTCTGATGCTAACCAGCAGAAGTTAGTGCAGACCCCAGAGGTTAAGGGCATGGTCCCCAGTAAGATTACCCTCACTTCACATGCCAGCTGCAAGTTCCAGGATCCCCAGGCCACCTGTACCTCTGACCAGCTGTGTACAAATCTAAGGGGTTCCTGTGACCCACCTCAGATTCAGTAATTCAGTAGAACAACTCATAGAATATTTTATTAGAAAGGATCCTAATCAGGACCAGCCAAATGAAGTGACACATAGGATGGAGTCTGGGAAGGTCTCAAATCCAGAGCTTCTATGCCCCTTTCTCCGTGAAATTAAGGCATATCATCCTCTTGTCACGTTGATGTTTTTACCGACCAGAAGCTCTGCTGGGTTTCAGTGTTCAGAGTTTTTACTGGAGTTTCATTATGTAGGCATGATGATCGAATAATGATATGGTTGAACTCAATCTCCAGTCCCTTTCCCTCAAAGCCCCAGTCCTCTAAACACATGGTTGGGCCCCTATCCTGAGGAATCTCCTTAGCATAAACTATCAGGGGCTTGCCATGCATGAACAACAGACATTCTTCCGTTACTACTTTGAAATTCCAAAGATTCAGAGGTTTCCTCATAGAAATCCAGAACAAAGACCAGACCAGACAAATTATGTAATGCATAATACCTCTCCATCTTAAAGGTATGTGGAATGCATGATTTTTAGGTAGCTTGACTACACAGGCAAGCTTAGCATGCGAAATTCCAAAGATTCAGAGGTTTCCTCATAGAAATCCAGAACAAAGACCAGACCAGACAAATTATGTAATGCATAATACCTCTCCATCTTAAAGGTATGTGGAATGCATGATTTTTAGGTAGCTTGACTACACAGGCAAGCTTAGCATGCTACAGAGTCATAAACACCACGTGGAAGAGGCAATGCAGGGCAGGTTTGTTTCTGCAGCTTTCTGTAGATCCTTTTTATGGTCATTACTCAGTGATTTACCACTTGTCTCATCGGGTGCTATTTGCTCTGAGCATTCCTTTTTCCTGGAGATTCTTTTTCTGAGTCAGGTTTTTTCTTCTCCCAGGGAATCTGATCATATCTTTTCACACTAGAGTGAGTGGTCCTTTCTCATAGAATCATAGATTCTTACTCTGCTGGGTAAATCCCTTTCTCTTGTAATCTTTACTGTCATTTAGTCTTTCTTGGATCCTTGAGCAGTGGGAAACTCTCCCTCCAGAGACAGCATATTTAATGGGTAGATTCTCTGGCTGTTAGGAGAGGGGAGCCACAGTTGCCTTTGTTTGGAATCTCTCCTGTCCATGTTCTTGCTGCTTACACTACACACATGTGAATTAGAGGTACTTTAAGCATAAGATAAATGGCCGGGTGCAGTGGCTCACACCTGTAATCCCAGCACTTTGAGAGGCCAAGGCAGACAGATCACTTGAGGTCAGGAGTTTGAGACCAGCCTGGCCAACATGGTGAAACCCTATCTCTACCAAAAATACCAAAATCAGCTGGGCAGGGTGGCAGGTACCTATAATCCCAGCTACTCGGGAGGTTGAGACAAGAGAATCACTTGAACCCAGGAGGTGGAGGTTGCAGTGAGCGGAGATCACACCATTGCACTCCAGTCTCAGCGACAGAGCGAGACTCCATTTCAAACAAAAAAAAAAAATACATAAGTGAAAGGAAAATTAAGACAAACCTGCCTACCATTCTACTCAAGGTCATTCATCTGCTCACCTAGAAAAATGCATATCTGATTGATTGCTTCATTTGGAAAGGTAAATCAGAAACTCAGAAGAATGCAACTGTTTGTCTCTTATCTGCCTATGACCTGGAAGCCCCCTCCCCACTTCAAGTTGTCCAGCCTTTCAGGCAGAACCAGTGTACCTCTTACATACATTGATTGATGTCTCATGATTCCCTAAAATGTATAAAACCAAGCCCCAGCCATCTTGGGCACAGGACCTCCTGAGGCTGTGTCACAGGCATGCCCTTAACCTTGGCAAAGTAAACTTTCTAAATTGACTGAGACCTGTCTCAGATATTTTGGGTTAACACATACTTGCATATTTTCAAGATGTGGTATAGAAAAGAATATAAAATAGCTTAGTAATTTTTTTTGTTTTTTAATTTTTCAGGCAGAGTCTTGGTCTGTCAACCCAGGCTGCAGTGCAGTGGCACGATCTTGGCTCACTGCAACCTCTCCCTCCTGGGTTTAAGCAATTTTCGTGCCTCAGCCTCCCAAGTTGCTAGGATTACAGGTGCCTGCTACCATGCCCAGCTAATGTCTGTATTTTTAGTAGAGATGAGGTTTCACCATACTGGTCAGGCTCGGGTCGAGCTCTCAATCTTGGTCAAGTTATTTGCCTGCATCGGCCTTCTAGAGTGCTGGGATTGAAGGTGTGAGCCACTGTGCCCGCCCCAGTAACAGTTTTTTATATTGATTACATGTTGAAATAATTTTTGGTGCCTTTTTGCTTTTTTTCTCCCCAGACAGAGTTTCACTCTTCTTACACAGGCTGGAGCGCAATGGTGTGATCTCAGCTCAGTGCAATCTCCGCCTCCTGGGTTCACGCAGTTCTGCCTCAGCCTCCCAAGTAGCTGGGATTACAGGCATGCACCACCATACCCGGAGAATATATATATGTTTATTTAGTAGAGGCAGGGTTTCACCATGTTGATGAGGCTGGTCTCAAACTCCTGACCTCAGGCGATCCACCGCCTTGGCCTCCCAAAGTGCTGGGATTACAGGCATGCACCACTGTGCCCGGCCTATCTTTTTGCTTTTTTAATGTAGCTACTAAAAAATTCAAAAATTTAGGGATGGGTGCAGTGGCTCAAGCCTGAAATCCCAGCACTTTGGGAGGCCGAGGCAGGCAGATCGTGAGGTCAGGAGATTGAGACCATCCTGGCCAACGTGGTGAAACCCTGTCTCAACTAAAATACAAAAAAAAAAAAAAAATTAGCCAGGCATGGGCCTGTAGTCCCTGCTACTTGGGAGGCTAAGGCAGGAGAATCACTTGATCCCAGGAGGCAGAGGTTGCAGTGAGCCGAGATTGCACCACTGTACTCCAGCCTGGGCAACAGAGTGAGACTTTGTTTCCAAAAAAAAAAAAAAAAAAAATCAGGAGATGTGCGGTCGCTCACGCCTCTAATCCCAGCACTTTGGGACACCAAGGCAGGTGGATTACCTGACGTTAGGAGTTCAAGACCTGCCTGGTCAACATGGTGAAATATCCCGTCTCTACTAAGAATACAATTAGCTAGACAAGGTGGCAGGCACCTATAATCGCAACTACTCGAGAGGCTGAGGCAGGAGAATCCCTTGAACCCGTGAGGCAGAAATTGCAGTGACCCAAGATAGCACCATTGCACTCCAGTGTGGGTGACAGAGAGGGACTCCGTCTCAAAAAGAAAAATTAAAAATTCTTCTGTGGCTCTTGTACTTTTGTTGGATAGCGCTGATCTAGTTGCTTTCCCTTTTCAGGGGCTCATTTTGTCCCAGTTCTCTCATGAATGCCCTCCACTCAAGTGTCAGCCCTCACAGAATACCTACTCCAGGGTCCAAGGATGAGGGTAGAGCAGCGGAGACTGCCCAGTGTATCCCAGGATGCCTTCAGCTTTTTGGGCAGCAGCCTCACTCTGTGATGCCCACTGAGCTCACAGTTAGTCAGAGCCCCTAGGCTTTCCCTACATGGGTGCTGCTGCTCAGTGTCATCATGTTCCTTCCTATCAGTGTGGATGTGGGTGGGTGTTTGGCTCTAAGGATGGTTTTGAAGCTCACCTAGTATAAACTTCTTATATTCCATCTCCTGTTCTGTCCTATCAGGATTGCTGCTGCATTGTTTTATATGTTATTGGCTGTCCCCTTCCATCTGTGTCCTTTCTTTAAATATATATGATGTTTTATTTTTATTTTATTATTATTATTTTTGAGACAGAGTCTTGTTCTGTCACCTCAGCCTCATGAGTACCTGGGATTATAGGTGTCCGCCACCATGCCCGGCTAATTTTTGTAGTTTCTGGTAGAGATGGGGTTTTGCCATGTTGGCCAGGCTGGTCTCGAACTCCTGTCCTCAGGTGATCCACCTGCCTCAGCCTCCCATAGTGCTGGGATTACAGGTGTGAGCCACCGTGCCTGGCCTCTGATGTTTTAAAAATGTTGCCTAAGACTAGGCATAAGATAAAGCCTTTACTTTTTTTTCCGTTTTTTTTTTGAGACAAGGTCTCACTCTGTCACCCAGGCCAGTATGCAGTGGCACAGTCACAGCTCACTGAAGCCTTGACCTCCCAGGCTCAGATGATCCTCCCACCTCTGCCTCCTGAGTGGCTGGGACCATAGGTGCACCACCATGCCTTGCTAATTTTTTGTATTTTTTTTTTTTTTTTTTTTTGGTAGAGATGGGGTTTTGCCATTTTCAGGGTGTTCTCAAACTAAAGTGATCCTCTCACCTTCCCCTCCCAGTGCTGGGATTACAAGTGTGAGCTACCGTGTGTGGTCTACTTTATTTCTTTGGCCACCTCCCTAGTCCACACTACCATCTCTCACTGGACTTCTGTAGCAGCCTTCTAATTTATTATTATTATCATTATTATTATTTGCTTACACCAACCCTGTCCCTCCTCTGACCCACCCATCCTATGGCTTCTAGGTAAGCTTGGGATAATATTCAAAAATCCGGATGCTCAACTATGGCCCATAAGTATGCCTGCCTACATGCCTTTAGTCCTAGGTCTCCCTTGATGAATGACTTCTGCCATAGTTGACTAGTTCTTCATCTCTGACCATACCTCAACATGTCACCACCTGTGCCCTCTACCCAGATGTCACTTCTGCAGAGAGACTTTCCTGGAATCCTCATCCCCTCCATTACATCCTCCAGCAGTCATTTTTTTTATCCTGTCACAGTTTTATGTCCTTTGTAGTGCTTCTTACTATCTGAAACTGTTGGGTTTATTTTCTTTGTCTGGCCCCCACCTCATACTCCAAAATAATGTAAGTTATCTGAGGACATGGGTCGAGAATAGTACCTAGAACATAGTAGGTATTCAACATCTACTAAATGAGGGAAGGTGTTGGTTCTTTTTTTTTTGGGGGGGGAGACAGAGTTTCGCTCTTGTTGCCCAAGCTGGAGTGCAGTGGCGTGATCTCGGCTTACTGCAACCTCTGCCTCCCAGGTTCAAGTGATTCTCCTGCCTCAGCCTCCCAAGTTGCTGGGATTACAGGCATGTACCACCGTGCTGAACTAAATTTTTGTATTTTTGGTAGAGACAGGATTTCTCCATGTTGATCAGGCCGGTCTCGAATTCCTCACCTCAGTTAATCCACCTGCCTCTGCCTCCCAAAGTGCTGGGATTACAGTCGTGAGCCACCATGCCTGGTTGCTATTGGTTCTTAAAAGTTAATAGAGTTGCCCAGGTGCTCAACATTCAAATTCCTGGGCTACCACCTACCTCACTCCCCGAGATTCTGATTCAGCGGGTTGAAGACTATACTTTAGAAATGCAGAGCTCTGGCTGGGCAGGATGGCTCACTCCTGTAGTCCCAACACTTTAGAAGGCCGAAGTGGGTGGAACATGAGGTCAAGAGATTGAGACCATCCTGGCCAACATGGTGAAACCCCGTCTCTACTTAAAATTTGTTGGGTGTGGGTGGCACACACCTGTAGTCCCTACTCAAGAGGCTGAGGCAGGAGAATCACTTGAACCTGGGAGGCGGAGGTTGCAGTGAGGCGAGACTGCACTACTGCACTACTGCACTCCAGCCTGGTGACAGAACGAGACTCTGTTTCAAAAAAAAGAAAGAAATGCAGAGCTCTGCATTATGACTAATCGTTCGTGTTAGTGAACTTTGTCTTTTTCTGAAGTATCTGTAATACTTGCACAAAAGAGCATCATAATGCATCATACATACATAATGCGTACAAGAGGGATGAACTGTGAAAACTTGTGGGATATGGAGATGATGGGGAAAATTTGGAGTTTTTTTTGAAAAGGTTAACTGTCATTGATTTCAGCAGTTTTTTTGGGGATGGGACTAGCTATAATGAAGCTTTCAAAAACCTATAGCAAACTTTCTGCAGTTGAGGGAGAAGAAAATTGTAATAAGATTCTTATAACAAGTATTTATAGATTTATTAGTATATCCTGGTCACTGTTCTGGACACTAGGAATATAGTAGTAAATAGAACAAAAATCCCTACTCACATGAAGATTATCTTCTACTAAATATGTATTTTATATAGTGTATACATTTTTTTACAATGTAGTAGAAATTATACTGAGGTGATAGGTGAAAGTTGTCCATTTTATCAGCGTTTGAAATGGAAGTTGAACAAAAGCTGTTATTTCAGTAGCCTTTTAATAAATGACCAAAATAAATTTGGG
Organism: Alouatta palliata; assembly: GCA_004027835.1. NCBI lineage: Eukaryota > Metazoa > Chordata > Mammalia > Primates > Atelidae > Alouatta > Alouatta palliata. The sequence goes on from PVKV010004426.1 coordinate 90,149, forward strand.
GCAGATGTGTTGACCCTTGCTAACTTGGTTTTTGGAAATCTTATATATTGCTTTAATAGAAATACTTTTCTTCCAGACCAAATAAAATAGTATAAAAAGGTTATGCTTTAATTTGTAGTTTCACATAAAGTTGCTTTAAGTGTATGAATAGTTCCTGAGCAGTATTAGGGATAACACCCACTTAGAAATGGAGTTTTATGGTACCTTGTGTATATATCACATTATGGAAATAGAATATTTGTTTCAAGAATAAAAACCACATATTGACTATTGAGATTTTATCAACAGAAGTAAATTTCTCTAGTTCCTCTGTGTATACACAGTGTCAGGGAGTCTGTGTGGTGCTGGCTGCTTATTGGATCTGTATTATTTTTTGAGATGTAGGTCTTGCTTTTTTGCCCAGGCTGGTCTGGAACTCCTGGCTTCAAGATATCCTCCCTCCTCAGGCTCCCAAGTAGCTAGCACTACAGGTGCACATCACTGTGCCTAGTTCTGGGTCCTTATTTTAATAAGAATCTTTTGTGATTTTACTTAAAAGCAAATAGTAGAATATTTGCTATGAGACCTCTCTTAATTATTTTGTGAGGATCTGGCTAGGACCTGTGGCTGCCTCATACTGCGCTTGTCAGTGGAATCTGGTAACTCCCTGCATGGTATTGAAGCCACTTCTCTTGTGTAAAGGGTGCATAGTAGTTGTGTATCCTCAAGGCCAGTGAGTAGGGGGAGCAGGAGCTGAGGGCCGGTATTGGTGGGCTGGGTGGCTCTTCCCTTGACCATTTTCTTCTGTTCTGGAGTGTAGCATAGCACTAGGGGCATTTTGTTCATCTGTTTGTAAAATAACATGGCCTTGCTTCAAGGAAAGGATAACACCTTTTATACTCACCTCTTTCTCTCCCCTATCACGTTAATGATTTCTTTATGTTGTTCTTCAGTTTAAAGTGTACTGAAGTGAAGAATTTATTCGCTGTCAGAAATACTAACCTTTTTGTCAGTAATGCAGTACCCATGTGTCCTTTTTAATTGCTTCATTCCTTGCCCACCTCCTTTGGCTGTGAGCAGCTTAAACAGCTGAAGAGTATTGTTTTTCCTTTTATTTTGCTCTCTTCTGAGTATATTTTCAATTTTGTGAATTGAGAGGGTGGCATGGGGAAAATGCCATTAATGAAATTCTGTGTATAAAAATTATATATTATTCATGTGATATACACAACTGATTGTGTTTCATCCTTTCCTCTCTGCTACCAGTAACTTCAGTCCAAAATCCTTTCCCTTCAGCTCCAGACCTTGTATTTAAAATGTGGCTCTTATTATAATGAATTCGCTACAATAAGATGATATTCCGTGCACTACCTTATGAATTAAGAACCCAAAAGTGAATGTAACTGGCATGCTTTGGAGCTGTTACCTATACCTCTACCCCCTCCACCACCCACTTCCTAACACCCACAGTATTTCCCGTTAACTGGGACTTCATAAGATATGCCCTTATGGTTTGAAATGTATATTTTAACTGCAGATTGAATGATCTGCATTCTAAGTTTTATTCCGCAGTATGCCGATAATGTGTGGTAACATGGCCTTGAAAAGGCTCTGTAAGGAGCTTTTGGATTAAACACTGACCTTATATGACTACCTGTGACATCTTGGGTATTTTCTCAGTGCTTCTGTATGATGCTGTAGGCTGATATTCTGGCAGAAAGCAAATTTTAAATGAAGCTTCAGTTTTCTCAGATTATGGAATGTTTTCATAAGAGAAGTTAGATGTCCTTGGGGAGAATGCTGACCTTGGATTCCAGAAGAATTCTAAGCATACTGAGCTTAATTTTCTCACATTTTCAAGGGTCTGTGAGTTCAGACCCTTACTTTGTTTCAGACAAAATTGTCTTACATGTACTATTTTTAACACTTCAACCAAAAATAAGCTTTTTGGGCTGAATTTAACCACCCTGTCAAATTCTGGGATGATCAAGCAAAGGCAGTTGGGTGAACCTTGTTCTCAAGGGGGTATCAGGATTCTTCTTTTCTCTTGAAGCATTGGTAGGCATGACCAAAGAAACACTCTGCCCAACCTTTGCTCTGTTCCAGAAAAGAGATACAGCTTTTGATACAGTTTGGGTATTTGTTCTTGCCCAAATTTCATGTTAAATTGTAATCTCCAGTGCTAGATTCGGGACCTGGTAGGAGGTGTTTGAATCAAGCGGGTGGATCTGTCGTGTGCTGTTTTGTGATAGTGATGAGCTCCCATGAGATCTGGTCATTTAAAAGTGTGTGGCACCCCACCCCCCTGCCCGTATTCTTACCGTGTTATATGTCTCCTCCCACCTTTGCTTTATACCGTGATTGGAAACTTCCTGAGGCCTCCTAAGAAGCAAGTGCTTCCTGTACAGCCTGCAGAACTACAGGTGTGTGCCACCACACCGGCTTTTTTTTTTGGTGGGGGGGGAGGTAGAGGCAGGGTTTCACCATCAAGATCAAGAAAATAGTAGACAGTTATTTACTAAACTTGCCATGCTTGAGTTTGGATTTTGGACTGAACTTATTGGTAGCAGTGGTGAAAAGATGAAACACAATTGGTTGTGTAGTTCTACTCTTTAGAATGAAGGAAATACGACCATTACTCATGGAAAATAAGCTCATCCTAAAAATATTTTCAAAAAGAATTCTTACGTGGATCTTTTATATTAATATGAGACACTGCATGATTAAATAGGTAGGGTCCACAACATTTTAATAATAAATATTGTGACAGATTCCATATGATTTTTATTTCTTGTAAGTTCCCCCTATGAAGAAAGTCCAGGTTCTAACATTGAATTGCCACTGAGATGTGAGTCAAAACAGCTATGATCCAGTGAGGAACTAACTCTGTGGACTTTAGCTTCCCAGGGACAATGTTGGGAGTACCGAGGACTCAGGGCATTCATGATCATTACTGACATGTGGATGCATCTTTACCATTGCATTTTATTCTGTCTCTCTTAAGAGAACCCTCTGCTTCTATGCCCCCCCCCCCCCGCCTTCTTTATTTCTAACTCCTCTTCCCTCTTTTGGGCTGGTTGAATCCCCCACCTTCTTTTTTTCCCCCTTGTTTGGAAGTTACACACTTGTCTGTTTTATTGGTAGAGACTCTGGATATTTTAGCATGCATTTTTAGCTCACGGGTTGAGGTTATTCAGTTTCTTTTCATCTTTCTGAAACAATGTAAGAATCTTAGCATGCCTTAACTTCAGTTAACTTTACTCTCTAACTTAATATAATTGTTATTCAGTGTTTTGGTTCTTTTGATTTTTAGTCCCATGAGTTAGACACTACTGTTAATTGCTTTATTAATTTTTTTTTCAACCTGTGCTTAAATTTACCCACCTGATATATTTTCTTGCTTCCTGTTTCTTCTTGCATATTAAGTCGCTTTCTGGGATCACTTCCCTTCTTCCTGAGGTGTATTCTTTTTGTTTTGTTTTTTTATTTTCTGAGGTATATTCTTTAGAAACTTTTTAGTGGCAGAAGAGGAGATCTGTTTGAAGTAAATGCTTTCAGAACTTTTTATTTTTTGTCTTAATGTCCTTATTTTGTTCTAATTGAAAAAATTATTGAATATATAGTTCTTCTGGAATGATTTTTTTCCCTCTTTTAGTTACTTGAAGATATTATTTCCTTGTCTCTCGCTTGCATTGTTGCTATGAGAAGTCAGCAGTCGCTTTTGCTGTCCTTTTTTAATAGATCATTTGTTTCTGGCTATTTAAAAAAATCTTTGTTGTCCTGGCCAGGCGCAATGCCTCATGCCTGTAATCTCGCCACCTTGGGAGGCAGAGGTGGGCAAATCACCTGAGGTCAGGAGTTTGACACCAGCCAGGCCAACGTGGTGAAACGCTGTCTCTACCCAAAAAAAAAATTAGCTGGTGTGGTGGCGCACGTTACTCGGGAGGCTGAGGTGGGAGAATCGCTTGAACCTGTGAGGCAGAGGTTGCAGTGAACTGGGATCACACCACTGCACTCCAGCATGGGTGAGAGAGAGAGACCCTGTCTCAAAAAAAAAAAAAAAAAGTTATCCTAAAGCTTTTTAAAGTGTGGATTTCTTTTTATTTGCCCTATTTGGAATTTGTCTTCCCAAGTCGGAAAATAACATTTCATCCCTTCTGAAAAGTATTCATCCATTATCTCTTTCAGTATTGTCTTTCCCATCATTCTCTCTGTTCTTTCCTTTGAAATTCTTAGTAATTATATAGCAGACTTTCTCAGGCTATCTTGCATGTGTCTTAAATTCTTTTGTGATTTCCACATTTTCCATAAGGTGAAAATGTCTTGGTTTTTCTAAGCCAGGCGTGGTGGCTCATGCCTGTAATCCCAGCACTTTAGGAGGCTGAGGCGGGTGGATCACAAGCTCAGGGGTTCGGGATCAGCCTGACCAACATGGCAAAACCCCGATTCTACTTAAAAATACAAAAAAAAAAAATTAGCTGGGCATGGTGGTGCGCACCTGTAATCCCAGCTGCTTGGGAGGCTGAGGCAGGAGAATGGCTTTAACCTGGGAGGCAGAAGTTGCAGTGAGCCGAGAGCGTGCCATTGCACTCCATCCTGGGCAACACAGTGAGGGAAAAAAAAAAAAAAAATATATATATATATATATATATATATATATATATATAAAAGAAAATGTCTTGGTTTTTCTAAAGAATTTCTTCATTTTGACTTTCTAGGTTACTAATTCTCTTTTCAGTCGAGTTTAAGTCAGTATTATCTTAAATTTCTAGAAATGGTAGAAATTACTACTTATTTCTTGAATTTCTATTTTGAGCCTTTTCAAATCTGACGAGTCATTTTTGAATGTCTTTTCCTTATCTGTACTCTTCTGTTAAGGTAAATATGTTTTTAATATCGCATTTTCAATTGTTTGAGTGTCTGCGTCATTATGGATCTGATTACACAGGTGGTGATTTTGCTTACTCTTGCCCAAGATGGCTCATTTCCTTGTATACATTCTGTTATTATTTTTAATTTGTGAGTTCATATTCCTGAAATTTTGTTGTGGGAATTCTTTGAGACCTGTTTTTACATTACTTTCCATGAAGGAAATTTTTAATTTATATTTGCTTCTGCCACCTGCTTAGAGGTACTATTAATATATGCCCTCTTAAATGTAAAAGTTTTCTGGACCATATACATAACATAATTTCTATATCTAAACCCCTGCGGAAGGCCAGCTTTTGATTAGAATTTGGAGTGGAGTATAGGGGCCTTTTCTTCTTTTCCTCCCTGAGCGAATGAATGCTTAGACTGACAAATACCCTACTCTTTTCTTGGTGACTTTCTTGATCAGTCTTGGGGTTGATGACTTACTAGGATTGTTGCCTGTTCAGCTCTGTGCAAAGTCTCTGATCTGAGGCATCTACCTTGAGAGGGCCCTGGCTGTGGCCCATTAAAAACCCAAGTTCTCATCATGAAATGGTACCTCCCCCAAAAGCCCCCACCCACCCACCAGAAGAAACACTGTTTTTGGTGATTGCTTGCTTCTCTGAAGTTCTGCTTTCTCTTTTCTAGCCTCTGAGAATTTCTCTTACTTTCTCACCTGCTTAGCTCTGCATTAAAAAGTAGAAAAGCATTGTTAAAGCATAATCTCCATACCATAAAATTACAGATTTTAAGAGTACAATTCAGATTGTGGTAAATTTACAGAACTGTGCAACCATCACCAGAATCTAGTTGTAGAATTTTTCTATTATCTATATATTTATCTATGTAAAATATATATATATATTTTATAATATTTCTATTATAAAAAATGAAGTGCATACTTCATTTTTTAGTATTGTAAGATCTCTTGTTGCTCCTAATAAGATCACCAACAGCTTTCCCTGGAAATTGGAAAGGTGCCTATTATCATTTCCTCCGTGGGTTTGTAAGTAGTTGTAAAAAACTTCTTGAGTGGCTCTGAAATGTATATGACCCGTATTTGGGACTTCCCATTTTATGTATGACAAGTTTGTAAAAGTTGAGTTTTTGATTTTATTGTTGTTTTTGACTTTTAGGCATTCAGATGTTTTAAAGAAGAAAACTCAGGTGTTAGCTTGACCCAGGGGCACAAGGGAAGAGATGTATGTTTTGAGCTCTGTCCCTTTGGCCTGCTGCTGCATTGGTGGATCATTATTTAGACTTCAAAGCTCCCTGTCCCGGCCAGGCGTGGTGGCTCATGCCTGTAATCCAAGCACTTTGGAGGCCAAGGCGGGCGGATCACCTAAGGTCAGGAGTTCAAGACCAGCCTGACCAACATGGTGAAACCCCGTCTTAAAAAAAAAAAAAAAAAAAAAAAAAAAAAAGCTCCCTGTCCCACATCTCTTCTTAATTGTTTACTCCTGCAACAGGGATAAGCTGTTATGAGAGTTGGCAATTAATTTATTAGCAAGAACAAAAAGAAATCTTATCTTCCTGCAAACATTCCAGGGTAAGAGTAACTCAGCCAAATGGGAATCCAGGAGCAGTTACTGAAGGAAGTGGGAAACAACTTGTGTTTGATTTCAGTAAATCATAAATCTATGTATAGTAGAGGAAAATAGTCATGGTTACAGAAGGAGCAGGATTGAAATAAAGTCATAATGGGATTTTTTTTCTAAATGAAATTTCATTTAACAAATTTTATTTAAGTGAGGATCATCTATTGTGGATAAAGGTAGAGCCTTCCTAAAAGACTGAAAAAGTTGTGTGTCATGTACAGGTGTCTCATCTGTCGATCTGACACAGTGGGGCTGTGAGTCTTCCTCAACGGCTCAGACTTGAGCTTAGGTTTTCCTGGAACCAGCAAAACCCAAGGCGGAGTGTTTGCATGTTTTCTGAAACCTGCTCTTACACAGGGTCCAAACTTCCACAAAATAGGCACAGATGGTACAAAAAAGGGCCGTCTGAGGTCAAACGGCAGTTGTGATGTCAGTCTCAGCCCACCTCTTCAAATAGTGGGAATCGGAGACATTTTAGTTGCTAGTACAAGTAACTGGTAGCAAAGATAATTTATTCTCCTAACAAATCCAGAGATATTTCTCACTGTTCTTCAAAGTCTTGGCTCTGCTAGGTTCTCTGTGGAAGTTAACTGCTCCAAGTGTTCCCTTTCCCCTGTCCCCTCCCCCACTTGACAGAGGTTCAATTTGTCATCCACGCTGGAGTGCAATGGCACGATCACAGCTCACTTCAACCTCTGCCTCCCAAGTAGCTGGGATTACAGGCATGCGCCACCACGCTGGGCCAATTTTTATAATATTAGTAGAGGTAAGATTTCACTATGTGGCCAGGGGCTGGTCTCCAACTCCTTACCTCAGGCAGTCTGCTCATCTCAGCCTCCCAAAGTGTTGGTATTACAGGCGTGAGCCACTGCACCTGGGCTTTTTCTTTTTTTGGGACAGGGTCTTGCTTTGTTGCCCAGTAATGGCTTGCCACAGCTGAGACCTTCTGGACTCAAGCTGTTCTAACTAAGCTTTCCAATTAGCTAGGACTGTAGGTACATGACACCATACCCAGCCAATTTAAATTTTTTTATTTGATACAGATGGGGTCTTGCTATGTTGCCCAGGCTGGTCATAAACTCCTAGCCTCAAGTCATCCTCCTGCTTTGGATTCCCAAAGTACTGGGAGCCACTGCACCCAGCCCAGAGTGTTTCTCATTCTAACCTCAGGATCTTCTTTAGTCTTGTTGTTAATTGTCACTTCATTCTAGAGCCCCACATTTTCCACAGAAAGAAGCATTTAGGAAGCTCCTCTTCTTACCCTCTCCTTTAATTGTAGTCAGGCCTGACACTAGTATGTGAGGTTAGCCTCTCAGAGAGCTATGGTCTTGATGTTGCATTTGCACATTTGTCGTTGTTAGAAGTGAGTAGCCCTGTCCCTGCGGGGTGAATTGAAGCCCATTCATCTGGAGAAGACTGTTAGTGACAGGCGCTCCTTCCTCCTCCCAGGTCTCCTGAAAATAGGCAGTGTGCTCTTATAGAACATTACTGTTTCAACAGTACACCAGAAATATTTTAAAATAATGTTTTAAAATAAAGAACAAGACTTCCATAACCTTTGTTTTGCTAGTGTTTGTAATCATGAAACAGAAAAGATGCTTCAAATGAATCAGCCATTTAAGCCTTAGCCACACACTACCTTCATGTGTCTAATGTAGACAGTACTTATATAATATTTTGCTTTTTTTAAAAAATCTTTTCTTAATTTAAATATTTTTCTGAGTTTTAAGGATTCATAAGATTGATAATACAGAAATACTTTATATTCTAAATTCGAATTATAGAATTCTAAATATAGAATCTTTAAAATAAGATTATGCTTGTCTTGACTGTCCTGGATCCAACGTTTAGCTGCCCTCCTAAGTGATGGGAATAGGCAGGGTGCTGGGCACCTTCACCAGGGATCTTTGTTAGTCCCAAAATGCTCGTGTTTTCAGTAATCATCATCAAATTTTATGTTTGTTCAACATGTAGTCTTAAGGCAGTGAAGCAATGGAAATTGTAGGTTTCTATTCATTAATACATCTAATTCAAGCTTTCTCCTTCAATGAATATTTATATTTCCTTTTTTTTTTTTTTAAGTCTTACATTTTACAAAATTTATCTTAGGTCATATTTTGCAGTGATTTATTTAAACAAACAAATAGAAATTCCCAGTCATCTCTGTAGATTGTCATCTTGAAAACAAATGTCTCTTTGCTTGGGTCCAGATGACAGAGAGGTGGAACTGTAAGCTTCAGGGAGTATAAGTGTTGCTTCTTTATGTGATTATGAAGGACTCATAAACATTAGAAATCTGACTTTCCAGTTCCCTTACATTTTTATGTTTAAATGGCACGTTAACTTCTTTTGTTTCTTTTTGTGTTTGGGCATTGCAGGATTCTGATAGTTAGCAGTCTTATAGAAAGCTGATAATCTTTAGCCGTAACACTACAAACAACTGCCATAATAGTGTATAATTTTTCTGATGTGTTTATGTGCTTAAGTTGGGTGGAGGAGTGAAAATCAAAGGTTACTGCCATTGCCCTTGTTTACTCTAACATTTAAATTCCCAGAAAGTGCCTTTGATGCTCAACTGCCTACGCCTTTATCATTCATAACTCAGTTTGCAACTGGGGTAAAGATATGTCTCAGTACCGTGTATTCAGTTGGGCCCAGATATTGCTAATGGAATTAGCAAGCCTGTTCATTTAGAAACATGGATAAGTGATCACAGCCTTAGCAGTCGCTACACAGTAACATTCCAGAGCTTCAGCAGAGGAAGTATGACACAACTTGGAAAGATTGTCACTGGCTACATGAGCTGTATCATTGAGATGATTGGACAGGAACATAAAGATTTCAGTTCAAATTAAGCCGAATCAGCCAGGAGAGATTCAAGCTGTCAGTGTTTTTGAGAACCCAGTTGAAGGGCAGTTTTGCTCTTAACTATGGAACATAATCAGTTTCCTTTTCCACTCTTGATAATGATTGCTTTTGGTCCATCTTGATGTTGTCTTCATGTAATTGTTTTTATTTGAAAAATTGCATGGAGTTTAAATAAAATTCATGTTGCCTTAAGTTAAACATCTATTCCCTGTCAGAATAGCACCTTAGAGTTTTTTATTTCCTTCCTTCAAGAATACTGCAACACATTTTTATTTGAGGATAACAGCAGTTCTTCCCTGATGCCCTCGATTCCTCAGCTTTTCTCACCTTATTGCCCATACTAGAAGAACCTTTTTCTGAAGTTACTGTTCATGCGGATTAGAGGCTGTGCAAAGCCTGTGAGTTACAGGCTCTGGGATCTTACAAGGTTTGGCACCAACCTGCAATGTGATGTATGTTATGAGTCTGTATAGTTTGCTTTGTGCAGAGTTAAAAATGTGTACTCGTATAAGTAAATAACCAGTCTTTGAGAAGGGAGGCACCCTTGGTGCTGTTGGTATCTCTTCTGGAACGGTCAGAGGTAGGGCCAGGTATGTGTGTTTTCCTCAGCAGGCAAAAGAGAAAAATCTTTAAAGATTATTTTTTATATTTATAGGTTGCCAACTTGGCCTGTTCCATCTCAAATAATGAAGAAGGTGTAAAGCTTGTTCGAATGTCTGCAAGCCAGTTAGAAGCCCTCTGTCCTCAGGTAAAGTATAACTGACATTGGTGACAGCATCACCAAATTGAATTTGATTAGAGTGGAGATGAGGTTTATTTTGTTAAATTGTGTTTTGTTTTTAGGATTTTAGATGGAAGTCTTGGGGACAAATCACTGACACAGAACCCACATAGTTTGGAATATTTTTTAACATTAAGTGACATTTGTATGGGAGATTACATGTTACCCCTTGCTCTTTATTGAAAATGCATAGTGGGCTGGGCATGGTGGCTCACACCTGTAATCCCAGCACTTTGGAATACTGAAATGGGTGGGTCACTTTGGCCCAGGAGTCTGAGACCAGCCTGGTGGTCAACATAGCAAAACCTCGTTTCTAAAAACAAAATTAGCCCAGCATGATGGCATGCACCTGTAGTCCCAGTCACTCAGGAGGCTGCAGTGGAAGGCTGGCTTGAGCCTAGGAGGTGAAGGTTGCAGTGAGCTGAGATCATTCCACTCCACTCCAGCCTTGGTGAACAAGTGAGACCTTGAGGGGGAGGTATGGTGCCCCCACTGCTGGAAAATGTAGGGTGGCAGTTACCACAGTCTCCTTGAGGAAGAGTCTACACGCTCCTTGAGCCTTGAGTGAGGGCCGTCTGTGACTTCTGGCCATCCTGGAACCATGATGGTTACCTCATACTGTTCACCTACATCCATTTTAATGGCCAATATTTGGATCTCTGTGCTGAAGGAGACCAAATTTCACAAGCTAGTTTCTTTATTCTGTAGTGTCTTAAAGCAGCCTTATAATACAGATAGTAACTTAATTCGGGCCGGGCGCGGTGGCTCACGCCTGTAATCCCAGCACTTTGGGAGGCCGAGGCAGGTGGATCACGAGGTCAAGAGATCGAGACCATCCTGGTCAACATGGTGAAACCCCATCTCTACTAAAAATACAAAAAAATTAGCCGGGCATGGTGGCATGTGCCTGTAGTCCCAGCTACTTGGGAGGCTGAGGCAGGAGAATTGCTTGAACCCAGGAGGTGGAGGTTGCAGTGAGCCGAGATCGCGCCATTGCACTCCAGCCTGGGTAACAAGAGCGAAACTCCGTCTCCAAAAAAAAAAAGAAAAGAAAGAAAGTAACTTAATTTGGCCAGCTTCTGAAGTGAAAGCTCAAGAACTTGTCTCCATTTATATTGGAATACTGGTGATTAAGTCGTGTTATGCATCTGGCAGTCTAGAAAGACTCTGAAGCACACAGGACAACTAATGCTTTTTAAGTGTCCAGTGTGTTGCCTGCCTTCTGTGAGGAGAGCTGAGTGTGTTTGTCTGACCTGACACTCCTTGTCATTCCAGGGATTTCTAAGGAGTATAGGTGATGTTTCAGTAAAAGAGGTTGCCTCTCCACTTTTCCATGTATAAAATGCTCACGGCATACTCTGAGGGCTTACCTCTCTTTACGTGTTCTGCCAGAAGGCAGTGACCACAATAAACGAGTGTAAGCAGGGAGACTAGAGTAATGAAGTAGAGGTCATAGGAATGAAGTTTCTGTGTTATGTCGGCAACCAATTTTAAAATATTCTGTGACCATTATTTGGCTTTTTCATACAAATAATCCCTGACATTCAAGGTGGGCAACCAAAATAAGTAAAGCCTCTCTTGGTGGTTATCAATCTGGCATTCTCATTGGTAGATAGATTAGTTAGGGCATTTGTTCTAATACCTAACCATGTGGATTAATTTACCAATGAGAGTTGCTCTGTCTTAATATTACTGTGATGGGCCCATTGTGAATCACATCATCTGATGGACATTTTCCCAGCGTTAGTTCAGTCTTGAAATCTGCCAGTCATTGACAGCTATGTAGATATTTGCAATGGATCCAGTCACCACATCCAGAAGGATCTTGGATGGCCAAGTTGTATGAGACAGATTTGAATTTGGATTTCTAAACTGGCATTCTTTCCTCGAGTTTGTTTGCCATTTACCCTAACAGCACTTTGTTTTTAATGCCTTTGGTTTTCCATTTGGTTTTGAAATGCTTGAAAAGCGACAATGCTTTCACATATCTGTGGAAACAGATGGTAGCATACACTGATCACACCTACCACAAGAGTATTTATATAAATGATCTTAAAACCCAGGAAAAAAATCACATGGAGAGTCTAGTAGACCCTAATGAAAACGATGTTGAGCATAGCTTGTGTGGCTGTGACATGGGCTTGAGTTCGCCATCAGAAAGCATTGTGTCTGCCTCTCCCTTGCAGTTTCATTTTTCCTGCTAAAACATTTCAGGAGGAATAGGCTTTAGGCAGACAATGCCCAGACCAAACTTAGTACTGGGTGGTATGTGTCCTGCATAAAAACGTGTTTTTTCAAGTGCGATTATCCTTCAGACTCTCATCTAGGCTCATTG